>CAIGRB010098083.1:0-10314 GCA_903798255.1 Fraxinus quadrangulata | reverse complement strand
TGCCGACCACCCTCTGTGTCTTTGTTAGTGAAGTAAATCACCCCGATGCTAAGCGATCTTCATAGGCAGAAACAAGAGGATGTAAAAAGTATATCAAATACCTTTTTCTTTCCAGGAGACACTAGAGATACCGAAGCATTTCTTCGAGATGTAGGCGTAGCATAAAAATCCAAAGGCCCGGAGAGAAAAAGAAGCTAGTGGAGCACCATGTAGGATTTCATAGAATTCTACCAATAACACACCGATAGAAAATACTTTAGATTTTCTCTTGTTATTAGTAGCCTGCTTATTGTTATCAGTAGTTTAATTCGATTTGATTCTATCAAACTTCGAAAGATTTATAGCCATATATCTGTTTTTCAACAAATTAGCTTGGTACTTAACATACATATCAAGATGGGTCAACTATTCAATCAAATGATATTGAGCATGTTTCACATCTCTTCTCGAGAAACAAGTGGGATATTTCTTTGCAAAATTGTGCTCAATTTCATATGTGGCAATTCCGCCAAAATCTCTTCCTTAGTTGGGGGAAGAATCCGCACGAATCGGATTTTTTGAGTTTCATCTCACGTACGATTCTGTAACGGAAAAGCTTTGAAATATTCTTTTCGGGCACTAGAACGAAACCCGTTCTTACCACTTTAATAATATGTCTGTAATTACTTGCTACTAACTCCACTATAAAAAGAAAAAAAAAAAAAAAAGGAAAGAACTTGATTTTCAGCACATTTATACGAAAAAGTATTTATTGTATCTGTATAATACATGAAATTAGTAGTATTTCATTTGGGTTGCAAAAATTGCCGTAATACACATTTAACACTAGAAATCTAGTAGGAGGAATATACATGCCCTTTGATCTTAAGTCGTGGCCAATTTTTTTTTTTTTTTTTATTCTTTCCAAAGCAAATTCTATGGTCATGAATTCCAAATATAAGTTCTTTTATTTTCTTATGAATGCACTCAAAAGAACATACAATAACTCATTCATGGTATTCGCACCGTGTAATAATATAATAAAAAAATAATAACAATCAATACATGATGAATGACAGAATTTGCATATAATCGAAACTTCTTTTTTAAGGCTATGAACGATAATTCGCAATTACTTCTCATCAAAATCATTAATTTCATTAACTTAGCAAAAAAAGCCTCAACAAAATATTTGTGTATAAGACACAAGAAAAAAAAAACACTTTTCAACTTATGATATTTATCAAGATTTTTGCTACTTCAGGAGCAGAGAATGATATTTCTCAGGAATTAAAAAATTATAAATCTATGCTCTTTAGGAGCAATAGTATAATATTTTTCAATATATTGTAATGTCATAATTTGTGCTTTTTTTTTTACAAAAATAATTTCTTCAAGAATAACGAAGGAACAATTTAATATTCTTCTAAAATGTTGATTCTAAATTTATACTCTTCCAAGACTTATAATACAATATTTACATCGAAATCTATAAATTTGTGATTATTCAACAATAACTACATAATAGATTTGTATAAAATAATTCAAAAGATTTAATAATAATTTTTTGAAATATTTAAATATTATAATTATGTTTCATTTAAGAGCAACAACTGATTACCCTTATAGTATATTAATTTAATATAAAAGTATGCTTCTTCTAGAACAATATGTCAATATTCTTTTAAAATATTAAAATTGTAAAATAAAGCTCTTCTGGAGCATATAATATTTTGCTGAAATATTTGCACAATATAATTTTTTTCTTCAAAATCTACATAATATTCTTTAGAAATATTAATAGAATTGTAAATTATGTTTCTTCAGGAAAACACAACTGAAAGAGTATGATATGAAATTTTTTTATACTTTTTCAAGAGTAATAATACAAGATTATTTTGAATATTGTAGGTGTGAGTTTGTGCTTCTTCAGGAGCAACAAAATAATACAAATACAATATTCATTTTCAAGCAATATTACTATATTTTTATGAAATATTGATTTAGATTGTTCCCTTTTAAGAATAATATACAATATTCTTCTGGAATATTGAATTAAAAAAATTACATTCAAGCAAATGTTTATCTATCATAAATTGGTATAATCAAATCGATATAATTAGATCGAAAATTATGCCGCTTTGTTATACAATTTAAAGTTAAGAGAATACTGGTCTTTTCTTTGAACAAAGAATAAGAGTTTTCTTGTAAACTCAAATGGCCGAAACTTCTTATCCTTTAATATTGAACAATTTTTTTTTTCTCAACTAAGTAGAGATTTGTTAGCGGAAAGAGAAATATATTTTGCTAACTTAATTGGCTAGAAATTTGTGCTGATAATATGTTATAAACTATAGAGAAAGTAAAAGAAAATAGAGAAGTCAATTGTGTGTATTTTATTGACAACCAAAACTCCATATTTATAGAAAATAATCAGGGTTTCAATGGTAATAAAAACTAGGGCTACAATGGTATAATTGGCATTTACTAATAAAATATAATTTACCATATATAAGGTTTGTAGACTTCTAATTTCTAATATTTTTACTAATTAGGTTTGTAAAAAATGTTGGAAAAGTCTAAGTTGAATGGAGAATATGCCTTATCTTTAAAAGAAAAAAGGAACACGAAAATTTAAATTTCCGTTATATTTAAATTTGAGAAGATTTGTCCTTTGATTTTAAAAACTTTCTGATCAAAGTGTTGTTATATCAGTTGTGACGTTCGAAACGGAATCAATTTTCTAATAAGTATTAGCTAGTCGATAAGCACAATTTAATCCTGAGACCATACCCAACTCTTATTTCAAAGATCCTTAGTATATATAGGCCTTTATTCTCCATTTTTTAAAAGATTAAAAAAGGAGACCTCTAATTCTAACATCAACTAATGCAGGGTGATGCAAATCAAGTACGAAAATTTATCAAAATGTTCATGTTATGCTTAATATACTTCAAGAATCTCTTACACCCTAGACTTACCTCGTGACAAGTGTTGCTCCACATCAATTTGTTAAATGTCTTATGTTGGTGATACGCGATATAGATCATTATGTAAAGTGAACTAATTTGATCGTTGAAGTTAAATAAACCACTTCATTCATCCATCCTCAAGGATAGATCACACCCATCTAACGTCTATTCTACATATTCTTTATAACCGAACAGAAATTTTAAGTCTATTATACACATTATTCAACACCAATCAGATCCCATATTGTCGTATTGATCTAAAGTTGTCGAAAATTTTCATAATTTTAATAAAAAGTATATTTTTTAATTTCAGATTTGATGTGTACTTTTCTAACCAGCTTACTGAATCAAATCAATGAAGTCAAAGGGCTATTGCAATATTTTAATCCCCACTTTTTCTGGTTATAATGTTTGAATTGTATTTACAAATTGACTATTCTGTCGAATTTGTCAAAAAAATTTCACCTGGCCTTTTTAATTCACACATTCCAACTTGTTAGGTCCTTGATAAACTCATTCCATTTTAATAAGAATAATGTTACCAAACACGAATGGGTGTTTTGACTTTATATTTAAATAAATTTATCGTTTAAAGATATCTAACTGTCATCTAAATTGGTGTTAAATGTCAATGGTGCTAAATAGTATTATCAATTCCAATGTTTTACAAATTTCAAAGAGAAAATTGCACAATTGATCTCTAATCGATTAACGGTCTCAATAACAAGTTTATCCTTAATCAATTTCAATTTATCATGTAACCCTTGGAAAAACATGAAACAGTTGTATGCATCACATTGAGCCTTATAAGATGAGATTTAAACAATCCAATATATAAAAAAGACGAGATGAGTGAGAAAGTCCAAGGGACCCTTTCAATTGAGTTAAGGGACTCTTTAACAAAACTAGTTAAAATTGAAAAGTAAAATCAATCGTGCCACGTAAACATATTCAAAAACAATATCAAAAATAAAAGGGATACATGTTGTTAAATGATTGAACAGTTTGAAAAAAATAGAAACACAACCCCAAATTATTATCAATCACATCACTTTATTCCTCTATTCATGTCCTTGAACATGTCCAAAGAGCATTATTCAAGTAAAAATTTAGATTCATTCAAAGAAATTTAGGCAATTTTAAAAACACAAACAAATTATTCAACTATAATAAAAGGTTGAGTACATTATATTTCCTTTAGCTTGCTTCACATTCTCCATATTTCGTGATTGAACTTGTATGTATAGATGTTGCCCGGTAATAATGCAATTTTTTCAATTTTTGTGTATGTGTGACAAACTTTTCATAGATCATTAAACAATTAACAAAAGTGTGAATGTATAAATAAATAAATTCTACGGAATTTAATAATTAAATAATATTTGACTTTAAATTACAATCAAACAATAATTTTACCCAAACAACCACTTAATTACAAGCTTACACAATTTGACAAAGTTTATTCAATGTATTACTTGTCTTCTCTTTTAAGCAGTCCACGCGATTCCTCTCTCTCTCTCTCTCTCTCTCTCTCTGTATGATCAAACTTCATCTAACATCCTATAATTATCAAATCCTTCCGTTCATTATCAGTAATCTCCTTTCCCCCTCTACAGCCTCCTCAACTTTCTCTCTCCAACACAATCCATGGGAAGAATAACGACAATCAGAGACATCCTAGGAGTTATCAAAGATAAGGTTTCCTTATCCAAAGCAGCCCTACTCTCAAAATCCAACGCTTCACTTTCTCTCCGCCTAGCCATACTCCGTGCCACCACCCATGTGCCACCAGGTCCGCCCGATGACCACCACATCTCTGCTATCCTATCTTTTGGAAACAGCTCACGCGCCACCGCCTCGGCTGTCATCACCGCCCTCATGGACCGCCTGAACTCGACTAGCAACTGTTATGTCGCCTTCAAGTGTCTTTTAATTATTCACCACATCATTAAGCGTGGACCCTTCATACTTCAAGAACAGCTTTCAGTTTTTCCGGCCAACGGCGGACATAATTATCTGAAACTCACAGCCTTCCGGGACGGCGCCAACGTCGGAACATGGGCTATCTCTGCATGGGTGAGATGGTATGCGCGTTACTTGGAAACCCTTCTTTTCACTTCTAGGGTTTTGGGTTATTTCCTCTGTTCATCATCAAACAGCATGATTAAAGACAGTGAAGAAGGAAGAATCTCATCTTTCTTGAACGTTGACTTGATCAAGGATGTAGATTCTCTGATTGGACTGATAGAAGAAATGTGCAAAGCACCTGATCCTACCCAAGTCGAAGGCAACATTTTATTAAACGAGGTCATGGGATTATTGGGAGAAGATTATTTATCAGCAGCTAATGAAATTTTGTTAAGATTCGGCGAGTTCAAGAAGAGACTGAGTTGCCAGAGTTTTTGTGACTCAGTTGAGTTAATACATGCATTGAAGAGGCTAGAAAATTGTAAAGATAGAATGGGGATTCTTTTTGGCACTAAGATGAAGAAACCTTCAATTGATATGTTTTGGGGTTTGACTGAAGAGTTGAAAAACGTCCGCTCGGTTAGGAGAGCGAGTTTCGAAGTCTGCTGACTCGGTGCAATTTCAATCAGGGAGATTTGACACAAATTTCCAAACCGTTGAATCGAAATTAATATATGATTTTTTATGACAAAATATGTAAATTAAAATATAATGAGAAGAGTGGATAATATTTTAGTTTAAGCATTTATATCTCTTTTCGTCAACATATAGGACCACTTCATTTGCATTAATTACTTTATTTCTATCCACATACTGTATATAAGAAAGAAATATTATTGCATGTTTGGTATCGAATGATCGATAAGTTTATGTATTATCATGAAAAAAAAAAAAAAAATTTACCCTTTTTAATATTGTTTTGTTTATTTATAATCCTCTCTTGCAATCTAGATATAATTGTCTTCTTTGAATTTTGGATTGTGGTATGGTACGTTTAACCGTCGCCAAACCTAAAAATTGGATGATTAGTCTATCTTCAGAAAATATTGAAGAACTTGGCGAAATTTTGTGTGTAATCTTCTTTTGATTAGTATCATATAATTAAATACTAAATTAGTTCTACAGAAACTATACATAAGGACTAAAGATGAGGCTCCAATTTATGAAATGTGTGTACATCTATCTCCAATTATTTATTTATTTATTTATTATTATTATTATTTTGACATTTACGTCCTTAGTTTAATGTTCATAGTGTCTTGATATTTTTATTAGCCCAAACCCTACATATAAAGTATAAAATTTAAAATTATGGTGATATAATTTTAATTTCACAAATCAGATTTATATTAATAATCATCCTAAATCAAATCAAAAAAAATCTTTTCTAATAACCGACCCTAATTGTTCTTTCTACACCCCCTCTTCCTCCATTTCTTTAGTCCCTCCCTTCCTCTACTGCTTTGTCTCCCTATATGTCCCTTATCTTTCTAAACTTTTACGTCAATGATTTTATTGTAATCCGGCCGTGAATTTTAATCATAAAATTATAAATCATCATTGTACAAAAGAACTAAAATCGCTCTTTGAATCATCGGCTTAAAAACGAGTATGATGTTCAGTGGCCTCGGGAGGAGCTATACTAAATATATTTGATCTTCTCAGCATTTTCTTTCATCCAAGGCTTGTTTTACGTGAGTTCCACCGAGATTTTGGTTGATGTCCTAGCTAAAATGATAAATTATATCGGAAGTCGTGGCTTGAAAAAACTATGAGAATAAGGAGCGTTCCAAAGTTCCGTTGATTCTATTGTTATTTAAGAGTTCAATAATAAAAAGATTATGTGAAAGGCAAGCAAAGCCTGAAGCTTCTCAAGTTCGTGCTTGATGTCAAATCTCTCGTGTACAATTTTAAGCGTATTTGGTCTTGAGATTTGGGGTTGATGAGTGCCCTTGAACGTTATGATTTCAAGACTCTGCATATTAAAATACCTATTTGCCTCTAAAAGAACCAAAAATAATTGTTTCTCTCTGCAAACAAACGAGGCTCTAGGTGTTGGCTCAGCGGCAGCGTCGGTGTTTCCATGTGCAGCCACTTATTGACGTTATGGCTCACCAAATCACTCTAATATTTTTCAATTAAAATTATCTGCTCGAGACTTTATATTCGATTAATATTTTACTTGCTCAAGTCAGGTAATGTTCATCGTTGTTGGTAGACATTTTATTTTACTTTTCTCTTTTACCCTTTTTTTTTTAAATTTAATCAACGACATTTGTAATCACGATATTTGTAATGTCCGCGCACAAAAAAACTCATAAATCGAATTATTTTATCTTTTACAATTATCTTACCATTTGAACAAATGAATGAAAATGAGAGTAGAAATTCTCTACCTTTTAAATATTTTTTTGAAAGAATGCCCTTTTATTTTTTATTTTTTTAACATATTGATTTTTTCTTGTCACATTCTAGGAAGGGCCTAAAATTTAGAAACCGGTGTTCTATTTATTGACTTTTTATCAATTTCTCTATTATTTTCTCCGTATTTAAAAATTGAGTTACTGTGTCAAACAAAACTGAGATGCTAATATATCACAAATTTAAAAATAAAATGTAGTAGAGAAAACGAACAAAAATAGCATATAACACGTAAAAAAGAAATAAGAATCAAACTAAATTACAACTAAAATCCAAGAATGGGATAAATAAATCTCAACCGTCCAAAAGTCCACATCTATATCCACACAACCCTCCACGTCGAGAACCTACATCAACGCCGCCGCGACGAGTGTTACAGCAAAGGCGGTGCCGCCGATCGCTGCCCTGTCGACCCATCCGTCATTTGAACCATTTGACGGCGTCTGATCAGCAGTTGGGCCTGCCGTAGGACCCGCGGGGGTTGGTGCAATTACGCCTGGTGCAGGAGATGGGGTTTCAGTTTCAGTTCCTGGGGCAGGTGATGGAGTTGGAGTTTGAACTGGGGCCGGAGCTGGAGAAGGAGACGACGGAGATAGTGCCGGAGTTGGTGTCGCCACAGAGGGTGCTGGTGCTGGGGTGGCGGTGGGTGAGACCTTTGGTGCGCCTGCTGGTGCTTGTGCCATGCATGATATGGTGAAGAGGGATAAGAGAATCAGCAGCTTAAAACCTGATGAAGAACCCATTGTTTTCTAGAAAGAGATTATTGCTTTGAAGTGAAGAAAGTTTATGAACGCTTCAAATTGAGAGGAAAAGAAGATTATAAAGCCAAGCTATATAGAAAAGGAGAAATATTGGTCGAAAAGGTTTACATGTATAAATAAAATAAACCTGTATATACAAGTGGGTTGGGGTATGGTGAAAGGTGAGGGTGAGGGGAATGGAAAAATGACTTTTCAGGGGGTTCAAATAAGAGCCAAATTTAGAGCCAACTTATGTATTTAAATTTAATTTTTAGCAGGTCTTAAAATTACGTGTAAGTTGAATTTCTCCATTTATAAAATAATAATGATGCGTGCTCAATTTACATAAAATGATCGAGAGATATAAATTTGACCGACAATTTTATCACATGATTGATGCTCATTAAAAAGAGTTTTAAAATAGTGATTTTTTTTTTTAATAATATGTAATTAAAAAGTACGAAATTTTTAAATTTATATGCAAAATATTTTATTGTGAGAATCTCTAGTTGAAAATGTATTTTAGAGAATAGTAGATAAATAGGGACTTAATGGGTGTAAAAAGACCCAAGATTAATTGGATCCTAAAATTGTATTATACATTCACTCATAGTATTTTACAAAATTAAATTTATTAGCTTAAACCTTACCAACAAAACAGCAAATAAAATTTAATATTTAAAACATTTATACTATATTATAATAATGATGTCGAAATTTTTCTATACAATCACTCAAATACTACTCGCATTGTATTTTTTACGCATAAATATTAATAAAATTTGCATAATCTAGTTATTCAACTATTCTTTCTTAATTTGTAATTAAAAAAAAAAAGGTTTGAAAGTTTGGATTAGATTTAAGTGTAGTTTTTTGCCACCCTTATAAAAATTAGCTTTTGCATCTCTCATGAGGAAAATTAACATTTATGGAACTATATTTAGAGGGCATAATATATAATTAAAGCTAAAAGTTGGGGATTGAAAAGTTTATTTTAAAGATTAAAGAAAAAATTACTAGAGGTGTTAAACATGAAAGAATAACTTTGGAAATTTTCAAATTTTGAGTAAAAGAACATATAAACTATTTAAGGAACCAAATTCATAATAGATGGTTAAATATTTTCCCACACAACTTGGAACTCGCCTCAAGTCCGACGTTATGCATAATTTTTATTCACTCAACTTTTTAAGTATTTTTATTCTCGTTAATCTTTCTTGACTTTGCTTTTGAAGTTATAATCTGCTAAACTACCAATTACGATTAAAGCTAGTAACGAGGTTCAATCTCCTAATAAAATATAAGAATTTTACAACCAGTCTTGAACTGTGATTGAAGCAAAAAGGCATACATTAATTAAAATTTTATGAATAGAAAGTTAAAATTTAGATTTTCTCTCTTTAAATTTCAAAATATTAAAGTCATAGACAAGTAAATTTGGGACCGACCGAATTGTTGGTCCCAAACAAGTTTGTGGTTTCGATTTATAAGTAAAAATAGAAAAGAAATCAACTAAAATAACAAGAATCAGCACAAGAATTTTCGGTCCAAAGGCCCCGAGGTTCGACGACTACTTCTAATGCCTAATCTCCGTTAGGAATAAGCTTAAATCCACTAGAAAACGTCCAAAATAGGCAAGAAATCAAGTTATAGTACACTGCCATAAAACAGCAGAAAATCACACAATCCTTCCACAACACTCATGAACTCACACAAGAGTTCATCACTCTACTCTCTTATCTCACCAAAATTCACATATAAAATTAGAGATCAATTTATAGAGAGAATATGACCCAAAAAAAAAAAAAAGGAAGCTGCTGCGCACAAGAGAATAAAAATGAGAAGTCTTCTAAACCTAAATTAAAAGTCTCCCACTTAATTGCAAAAAAAACCCTTTAAGTAATATATTTTCACCATTCTAGATTCTTCCATTTGTTAGATCCGGATATGGGCCAAAGAAAGATTTGGGCCAGAGAATTGGATCCATAACTGGGCTGCACCAAAATCAGCAAACACTTTACAATCTCCACATTTTGCTGCATTTTGAGACGGTACTTATGTGGATTTAAATTTAGTTCAGAACTTCATTTGCTCTTATTACCTGTACAAAAACAGAAAATTAGTCTTCTTCAAAATTCAATAATCTTAAAAGAATCTACTAATTTATTTGTAGGTATTACATTGGTTCCCGCATTTGCAAGATTTACCTCAGTTGGTATTTTGACCAACTTAAT
>CAIGRB010098068.1:0-49400 GCA_903798255.1 Fraxinus quadrangulata | reverse complement strand
TGATTCATATATCTTGATTAAGTCAAGTAGAGTAAGACAAAATACTCTTATAAGGAGGTCACCTATATAAGTGTGAAGTGGGGCAGCTACAATGAGAATTGTTCGAGGCTAAAATTCTATAAACACTTATGAAACTCAAAAGTTATTCAGGGCCAAAATGAACACAATCATGAGAACGATGAACGGTTAGGGAAGCATAGTGTGAGTACTATTGTCTTGGCTTACACTAACGGCTGAATGGTTCAAGAAATCACGATCACCAATTAGCCAAGTAAATTCGATAGTATTTCACTAAGGAATGTTCAAAGCCTGAAGTTACCTTACCTGATGTAGTGTTTTTCTGCCCCCTCTCTCTCTACTATGCATCATAATTTCGCGTTGCATATACATATTCGAATTTTCATTCACGTGAGGGATTGTTGAAAATTGGTTTAAAAGATTGAAAATTTGGTTAAGTGTCAAAACCAAAAACTTGAAAAGTAACTTTCGTGTCAACTTCGATCAAATATTCGGACTTGATCCGATATTCAAATTACAAATATAAATGGACCAACTTGTTCTGCTCGTCGAGTAAATCATCGTGGTATATCTGGAATCTCAAAATCAATTCCGGATGAATGAGAAATTACGGTCCAAAGTTGGAAGAAAATTGAGGAAGCTGTCTAGAAATTGACTAAGGCTGTTGCTAGTTTATGGCTAGGTTGTCGATCGAGCGACATGCCAGCGACAAGTTAGCAACAGAGTCTCTGTTATTTTCGCTCGAGTGACGTGTTGGCGACATGCTAGCGACAGTGAATGGTGCGACATTTTCTAAGAGTTGCTGAGTTTGGGGTGTGACACTTCATTTACAACCCCTCATCCTCTATATATAGAACCCCTTGGATGTATATTTATTGTTCCATATCATTCTTTACATGTTATGTTGTATAAAACACTTAATCAAAAGTGATTTCTTTGCATAAAGTCATAAGTTCGGTAAAGAGAGAATTTCGTTCGAGTTTGTCGGTCTAAGCCATTTGGAGTGCTCCTATTGTTCGACGTGGTCGTTGTATCTTGGGAGATGGTTGTCGAAAAATTATTAGCACCGATGTGGAGCAAATCCAATTTAAGGACAAAGTGTTCAACACTTGCCTCGGCGTATCCATCACTAGCATCTCTTCTTTTCTTATCATTCTCATTTCTGATTTCATTTATATTTGATTTCAAAATATTGTTAACCTTGATTTTATGTTTATATTGCAAGGTTCAATGACGTATTTTCATTCAAATATGGAAAGTGACGAGTCCATCATGTATTCGGATTCGGTAAATTATTAAGTTGTCTTCTCAATTATTTTGGTAAGTCGAATTATGTTTCGATTTCACGCATATAAACAATATGTTTTTGTGAGAATAATATGCACATTATCGGTGTAATATCCTCAACAGTGTTATTTTATTGTGATAAATAAGAGTCGATAAGGAAAACTTCACATGGGTCTATGCCATTTTTATAGTTCCTAATTAAGCGTTTAGAAAAAAAAAATGAATCAACATTTCAACCTTTTGATGGTGATTTTGCATTTTTCGATCCTTTTGATGTTCTTTGTGTACAATTAACTTAAGGGAAAATTACCTAGAATCTTACAATTAAAGATTACTTTTCATAAAAAAAAGGGTTAAGTTTCAAATTCAGATTTCAGATGTTAAATAGGATTATTAATAAAACAATAATTATACCTAAAAACTTCATTTCCAAACCCGATCATTTTTCCTATCTCTTCTCTCTATCACAAACCACCACCGGAGATACCATCGCCACTGTCGACGACGCTCACGATGTTGTCAATGCCATTACCAGTGACATCCAGCCGATCTACTAGATCTGGCTCTAAAACCACCAATGTATCCGACAACAAACCTCATTCATGCACTCTTTATCTCCCATCCCCACCCAATCCACCACTCTGAAACATCTCTCCGGCAATGCTGGGAGCAGCGACGCGTTGCTTTGTCGTCGTTGTAGAAACAAGAGATTGAAAAATATTCCGCCCGCTTCGCCACCTTGAATTTCTAACTAGCTCCCTCTGCTCGATACAAGTACTAGCTTGAAAATAGAAAAAAATAAGATCCAATTACGTCTTTAATTGGCGTTGGTAAATTGGTCCATTTGGTTTCAAATCGTCTTCTCAGATATCTTGGTAATGAACCTAGATCTAGTGGTTGCTCATTACTCCCTGTTCTAAATAGGATTTTGATGTATGAGAAGAGTTACATATTCATAGGATTTTTATCAAATCTATTGTTTAGTCAGAGTTTTTGAATGGTTGTTGGTGTTTTGCAAATGGTGTCGATGATTTTTTGATCTGTGGGTTTGTTCTGCCGTTGGTGGTGGTTTTGTTGATGGTGGTATAGGCGATGATGGTTTTGTTGCTGGTGGTGCATATGGTCGCGATGAGGTGGTGGGCGTTTGGTTCTTGACGTTGTTGGGAGTGATGGTGGCAGCAAATATCGGGGTGTGACAAAGTCTTTCTTCATAGTAATTGTTTGTGGTCAGATCTATGTTAACTGTGACGGTATGTGACTCGGTTAGATATAGTCACAAATTAGACTAACCTGGCCACAAACAGTCACACTGAAAAACAAATGATTGTGAATTTGAGTTGAAGGTGGTAGTGGTGGTGCTTGGAGGTGGATTGTGGTGCTGATTTGTGAGGTGTGCAGATTTGTTTGTGATGATTATATATGATCAAGTATGTGTTTAATGTGATTGGTGTAATCAATTCTGTATTAATTGTGACATGTTGTGACTTGGTCACATACTGTCACAGTTAAGATTGATCTAGTTACAAATAGTCACAAGAAAGACAAATTTAGTCACAATTCGTCACGCAGAAAATAAACTTGATTACAATTAGTCACAAATAACACAAGTTAGTGACTTGGAAATTTTCTATGGATGGAGGTGGGGTAAAGTGTAATCTCCAATTTTCAATTTTTGGAATTTTTTGGGGGCGGGGGGATGTAGATTAAATTAAATTTTATATTATTATTATTATTATTATTATTATTATTATTATTTACCACTTGATTTATGAAATATTTTAAGGAGTTTATTAGTTATGAAATGCGGTTCCCATATATAGGAGTTATGTATTGTTCCCTTAACTTAATAATAAATGAATAGTTCAACATTAGCTCTTCGAAACTTTAAGCAATCAAGTCTATGAGCCACAAATTGCAACTTAGCATGACGATAATGTCCTGGCCATGGGACGATGGGAAAGTTTGACTTGATATGAGTTTAATAGTTTGTTGTAATGACAACTAGTTCGTGCCTTGAATAGAAATCTTGGTAATTGAGTTTTGGGAAATCGCTTTATGGAGTGCTTTCCTAAGAAGTTAGGAAACTTCCCACCAAGACAGACGATTATCAGAGTCCGCTTGATTAGGAAACTTATGGGCCGAAAGCAACTGCATTGGCAATGGAATTATCATAATTTTAGTATAATATTGTGAGGGCAATAAATCAAGTATCGTGTATTCCATGGTGTTGAAACTTTGTATTGAAGATTTTAGTTTCACTACGAATGAAATGGAGCATCATTTAGAGATCGAAAACAATTGTTAAAATTATGATTCATTAATCAAAAGTAGTCTATTGGTGTCACTTGAATCCTTATGTAGGACCAACTTGGAGGCAGCCTTGTGGCACAAAATGAGCAATCCTTAGGGGTCCTTGGGTCACCTATGGGCCTACTTTAGACACCTTCAGAGAAGGTTAAACTACTCATATGGGGTCAGGCACCTCTAGAACGCGAAAGATAGTCAAACTATTGTTGAACGGTGCAAAAATAGTTATGTTGTGAGACTAAAAGAGTCAGCCCGTGACACTATGGAACGTTTCGAAATTTGATTATCGACTACATTTTTCATGGTCTTGCTTGTCCCTAAGATGCTGAAGAATTTATTTATATGAGAACATGTTTTTATTCTTGGCTATGATATATCACAAGATTGAAATCGTGTTTAGCAATTAGCAGAATAAGGAAAATACTTCTTGTATGTAACTATTTATATAGCCCTCGTTTGGTTTCTATTATTCCAAAAAATTATTCTTCTCTCTTTTATTTTCAATCACACAATCTTTCATAAAATAATATTACACGTAAATAAAAAAAAAAATTCCTTCTTTTTCAACCATATATTTAAAAAAAAATACTATTTTAAAAATTATAATTTGAAATAATGGTGCCAAACGGGGGGCATAATGTTTTACATAATGTTCAGGTGTCAAAATGTAAGTGGAAAAATTATTTTATTGATGAAATTTTGATTCAATTAAATCTCGATATATCATTTGTTGATAATCTTTATATAAATTGCTATATACATGTAGCACAATCGGCAGAATATCCTATAACCAATTTATTCTAACATATGAACCTATCCATCAGAAAGGTTGGAAACACATTTACACACTACTAACGGATGGAAACGCCCTTTCACTTGTTGATTGATGCCAAATGTATTTTTGATGAGGTAAGCATTTGTTTAATACATATGATCCGAAACAATCATGCTTAGTGAGCATAAATTTTTTGTCCACCTGCTCGATAGAATGATCGTTAAAAAAAAAAAAAAAACAATTTTTGCACTCAATCGTCTGCTGTTAACACTGCATCTATTAAGTAGGTAGACAAAAAATCTATACAAATAGATTTATCCTATTTGAAAATTATTTTTAATTATACATTTTTTTAATAAAATAATTTTATGTATGATTTCATACATTTATTTTACTTTTTTACTATTCATACTTAAAAGAACAACAATCTCTTCCAAACAAACTTTAGTGGATAGAAAAATATCCTCAAGTCAAAGATTGATTTTATTTGTGCTAATTCTTTCATCTTTGGCTTCTAGGAAGTTGCTTAGGTAGCTTGTGGAAATCATGTTGGATTTTGCAACCAAATATCTTATACTACATTTGCCAATTTATAAATTCAGTCAAAATTAAATATTAATTTTTAAATGATTTTTTATTTTATTTTTAAATCTCTAAACAATTTTTTGACTCTCCACATAGTATTATAAAAATCATTAACTAAACATTTTTATTACCAATGTGTACGGATATGGTCCCATGGTAATAATATAATTAAATTCAAACAATTGTTCATATAATCTCACTAAAGAAGCTTCCATTTTCACTATTACTGTTCTTCTATAACCATTGAAGTTGAATCATGATTCCGTCAGTGAAAGAGATTGAAAATTTCAATTAATATAATTAAAATAAATAAATTTTGAATGGTTTAAATCAAGTAAAGAAAACTCAACATGTTTTTATTTTGTCCACCCTAAGAAATTTCCTCTCTAGTTTTGTATTCTTGTATAAAATCCAATGTTCGACTTTTGTGGACAATTTCCCTTGATTTTTCTTACTTCTGCCTTTTATTTTATCCTTCAAGGAATACTCCATTTTATTTATCAAGCAAATGTAAATTAAAAAATATAATTGTATTCACGTGACAATTACGTTTCAAATTTATTTCATTCGCTTTATTATCATTAATTCTTCATTAATTAGCATATCTTATTGAGATGACGACTTTCTTCCATAAAATCCGTTACGCAGCGTAAAAATACTTATTCGTAATTTATATTTTTAATTAGTTTGACAAAGTTTTTACCTATTATTTTAAAGCACTGTAACAAAATATTTGGAGGTATACTATAATCTGGACAATATGTATGGATTATTCAAATATTAAAGATAATGTTTTTTTAAAAAAAATAAATGACGAACAAATTTTAAAGATTTTCATTCTAAATGTGAAGTAGCAAGAAAAAAAAAAATAATTATAAGATAGACAACCTGTGGTATCAAAATTAAGATGTTTCCTTTGTTTTTAATGCCCAAATCCTTCTGCATAAAAAAGGACATCTTGGATCGTAGTAAAAAGGAATTCTTTCTGCATTTCTAAGACTTTCAACATCTGTGCTTGAGCCCTTCAGCATAACAGCATAAGGTGAAAATTTTCGTTCTTGAGTCCTTTCAAACACAAATTCGTAAAAGGTTCATAAATTCCCATATGTTTTCTTGTTCTTGAATTTGCTTTCTTCGTTTCCCTGCAATCCAAGGTGAATTCGTCAAGGCCCTCAGAAAGTAATAGCCTCTTTCTTGATTTCATTTAATTTTTTAAGATTGAGTCCTTCACGCGTACCGATTTTCGATTTATAAATTAATTTTTCATTGAAGAGCAAACAGACTGGTGAATCCCATTGTTAGAACATATCACAGTTTTTTTGTTTTTTGTTTTTTTTCCTTCAACTCACATATTTTTATGTTTGCCATTCAATTGAATACAAAAGGACTTTTCAGCTGGTTGGTGATTTTTTTTGGTTTTGATTCAGAAGGGTTCAGCAGATATATAACGCCATATGGAGATTGATAAAGCAGTAAGAGAAAGCGATGATCGAAGGCTGAAGACCAAGTACAAAAATGCTATTTATGTTATCCAAAGGGCTCTTGCTCTTTACTCGTAGGCCCCATTTACTTTTCTTCGAATTTAAAACTTTTATTTATGTTTCCTATCTTCTTTCTTTCTTTCTTTTTGCCCGAAAAAATGGATCTATTTCCTCGAATGCATGCTTTCATTTTTCTTGATTTGTCTATTTATGAATGAGGTAAATAGGGCAAGGTTTTGATTATTTCCATTATGTATTATATGTTTGAATTAGGTCCATTATGTATTATATGTTTGAATTAGGCATTGATGTTGCAGGTATTATTTTTTTCAGTTTAAGAAATTGATCTCTCTTTCTGCTAATATACTTCAAACACATTATACTAAAAAGAACCGATTTGTTATCTGAAGATATATGCTAATAATGAGATTGAGTCACATTTAAGATGTAAAGCTGAAATAATCTACATTCATCTGATTATAATATGCAATCTCGACCGGGCCTGAATTAAAACATGGTACATTTCACATGCTGTGAAGGTTTGCTATGTTAAGGGATGGAGTTAGAAATTTGATTTAGTGAGGGTGTGATTTTAGAAGAACGGAGAATGAAATAGGTGAAATTCAAGCCGTATCTTGATTATTATATATTTGTCTTATAAATATATTTGAATTTGAATTCAACAAATACCCACTTCTATGTCATTCTTTTCTAGATAGTCATAATATCTGCATCAAGTCGAAAAGAATTGAATACCATAAATTGATTGAAAATGATAAATTCTTTCCTGCCCCCACCGCTACAATTGTGCCTGTGTCCCATGCTATGTTACGAAATATTACTTTTGGAAATATCAAAGAAACCATTTGAAAAAATTATGAGGATTCTGTCTCATAGTCAAGTTAAAAATCCTTGTGGTTATTTTCCCAAACTTATTGGTAGTCCGTACATGTTTGAAAATTCTAAAAGTTTTCTTATGGTTCCTGAGCTTGATTTAGTAGAATTATTAAGCATCTATATGCTGTTATCACATTTCAGATTCGTTTTAAAATTTGGATATTGCTTTTTAAGAAGAATAATGCTATCTAGCACTAGTGGTGCTAGAGAACCAGTCTAGGTGTCCACATTTAATGTGTGCAATTAAATAGACATTTTGACTTTGCATTTAAATGATTCTATCATTTAATTACATCTCATTGCCACCTAAACTGGTACTAAATAGCACTGCTCTTTTAAAAAACAAACGAGCCTTCTATATATATCTTAGATTTTTTCCAGCTTTTGGAATATGACGCTATGGTAGAGATAATATTAAGCCCCTGTTTGTTTCCAATTTTAATGAAAATTTGTACCGTTGCAATGGAAAGCAGCCGCTTTTGTTGACCAGTTTGTCTTACAGTGGGACCCATTTGTTTGAAAAAAAGTTCAAAAAATCCATTCTTCTGTTAAAATAATGGGAAACAAATGGGTTCTAAAGAGTTAAATATTTCGTGATTTTTTTTTTTCCTTGCTGATTGAATTGCCTCCAAGTAGTTAAGAACTTAAATTGTTTTCCTCAGTATTGAAGAGGTTGCCTTCAGCTTCAATGGAGGAAAAGATTCAACCGTGAGTTCTCTTAAGTATATGTCCTCTTTCCCCGAACTTTCAGTGTCATTTATCGCCAATGTTAAGAAAGTTCTAATGGTTGAAAATTCTACTTCTGTAGGTCCTGCTGCACCTACTGAGGGCGGGCTATTATTTGTATAAGTCTGGACAAGATCATTCTACTTGTGATCCTGAGGATTGTGAAATCACATTTCCAATACGAATAATTTATTTTGAGAGTCCATCAGCATTTCCAGAAATCAATTCATTCACTTATGACACAGCCACTTCGTACGTGAGAAATCTTTTATTTTTCCAATTTGTTTTTGGTATTCAAAGTTTTGCCCATGCTCTCCCCCCCACCCACCCGTTGTTGTCTTCGATATCTTACTTTCAATTGGTTTTCGAGTCTAATAGATGAACTTTGACAGTTTCAAATTGCAAATGGACATCATTCGCCTGGATTTCAAGTCAGGTCTGGAGGCTCTTTTAAAAGCTACGCCTATTAGAGCTATTTTTCTTGGTGTCCGAATTGGCGACCCTACTGCGGTATTTTAGTTTACTTTTGAATTTCTATACCTTGCTTGTTGACTTCTAATTTCAGCATAACTTTGTTCAAGAATGAGTGCTGGAGAGTTCGTTATTTATGTCTGATATGAATTTTACAGGTAGGTCAAGAGCAATTCTCTCCTAGCTCGCCTGGATGGCCACCTTTCATGAGAGTGAATCCAATTCTTGATTGGTCGTACAGGTATGTACATGGACATCAAACTCGCATGTTACTCCATAATTGCAAATGAAGATTGGCTTTTGAGACTCCTGTATGCATTTATATTTGCTGAAAGTAGCTTTATATCTGGACCAGTAATTAATGCAAAAAATATGTTTTGATACAGAGTGTATCGTCTAGGGCTATTATACATGTATTGATCATTGGGAAAGCATCAAGAAAATGAAAATATGTTACCTGTGGCATTTCCTGATGCAGTGTCCATTAATTTGGGTTCAATATCAAACCTTTGATATTAGTCTTAAAGTTATCCAAAAGTATATGACCTCTCATCTAAAAATGGCCATAGGCAAAGTAGCTGAAGCTCCAAAAATTGGAAATGGTCAACTTTGTTAGTCTCTAAGGAGGCGGCCAATATGGGCTCGCCGGCCCCATTTTGACAGCCCACTTTACATCTCTACAGTGTTAGAGAGAGACATTTAGTGGCCCAACCATATTTGTATTTGGTTTTGATTTCATTCTCATGGTTTTAGCTTAGTTGATTGTTATACTTTTCTTAATTTGCTTGTATTTTGCATCAATACAAAGGTTTAACCTTTAATTTTAATCTCACAGAGATATTTGGGCCTTCCTCTTGACTTGCAAGGTTCGATACTGCAGCCTTTATGATCAGGGGTAAGTCTTCACTCAAATGGTTTGAAAGTTTTGAATGGGAATACTGGAATTTTAATTGAATAGTACATGTCCCTTTGTATTTATTTGAGAAGAGCATATCTTCCGGATTAGCTTTCTCTTTTGTCCAAAGTACTTGGGAGGTCATGAGCTTTCTTCAAATCGTTCGGAGTTTCTTGAGTGTTTGGCATGAAATTTGTGTTTATGTAAATTTGTTCAATTTTTGCAGTTATACTTCAATTGGTAGCATTCATGACACTGTTCCTAATGCTTTGTTGTCCATTGGCAACTCCAACAACGGTGAAGAAAAATTCAAACCTGCGTACCTACTCCCAGACGGAAGATTGGAAAGAGCTGGTAGAATAAAAAAATTCTCTTCTCTGCCATTATCTGCCGTTAGCAATGGTTTGAAAAGTAAGGATGGAAATCGGAAATGCATGATCACAGCCTCGGTCATTGCTGTGGGAGATGAAATTCTGTAAGTTTGTTGTTACTACATTGCGTTATTTGACAAGTTTCCTTGCTGACTCCTTTTATCAGTTGTTCCATGTCCGCCGTCCAATGTGATGTGGTTCTCAATTGACGTGTCACCAAGGGGTCAAGTATAGTTGCATCCTGCGTGTTTAGTTATAACATCCCAACAGTCTGACTTCTCTTTACAGCCGTATATCCTCCCAAGTGTTAGTATTTTGCGTAAATGATTTTTTCTCACTATCATCTATACTATATCCTCTTTTCTTTCTGAAATGTACTCGCAAGTGTCTATTGAACAAACTCCTTATCTTCTTTATCATATTGATTTGTGAAAAGGTTTAACATTTTCCCAACAAACAACTAGCTATTTTATTTATTTCTACATTTATTATACTCTTATGATTTTTGACTTAACTAACTCAGTGACTCATGCTTATAGGATATCCTGGCTTGAAAAATCTACATTAAAACTAAGGGCACTTCATTTTGCATATATTGTGGAAAATAGTGGTCTACATGAGTGATCATCTAAATTTTTCTACGACTGTCATGTGTAATTCCTGTCGTTTTGTATATGATATTTTCTATTGGTTCCATAGCTCAGGTTTGGCACTGTTGAGGATCGGTTAGGATTAACTTTGTGTAGAAAGCTCCATTCCATAGGTTGGGCAGTCTCACAGTTTGCTGTAACCCAAAATGATGTGAGTTATGTATTTGATGATTTTTCATATTTGGTAATTGAAGTTGCATATTTGTGAAGTTTTAAGATTTATGTCCAACTTTGTGTTCTATGAACTTCATATGACATTCTCTTCAAATCCAGGTTGATTCAGTTGCTGAGGAAGTCGAGAGACAAAAGTCAAGAAATGACATGGTAAAAAATCCATTGTATGTCTTTGCACATGCACACATGAGAGAGAGGGAGGGAGGGTCTTGCTACTTTAGTGATTTCACATTATGACATTATATAGGTATTATCAATGAGTTTCTATTAAATTCTGATAAACTCTAAGCTGATTGCTTGCAGGTGTTTATATATGGAGGAGTTGGTCCATTGCATTCAGATGTCACTGTAGCTGGAGTTGCAAAAGCATTTGGTGTTCGCATGGTTAGTTGTATCTTCTGTAAGATATTATCATAGTATGTATAGCTAAGCTTTTAAAAAAAAAAAGATAGTAAAAGTTACATTTTTCCAAACATGTTCTTACTTTTTACTTTTTCCTTACTTATAAGAAAAGTTACTTAATTTCAACTTTAACCAATAAAACATTTTTGCTTTAAACTTATTTACTTGAACTTTTTTAGCTTAGCAAAACATGGTCTTAGTCCTTAGTAAGGTGCTTTGATCGTTCAATAACAGGCAAAATGGTGCTTGACAATGTTTTGCAACCCTTGTAAAGAGCACCAGTGAACTGTTATTCCAACCGTGCTCACATTTACAAGTACTAACCTAATAATCTTGTTCCATTATCTATCACAGGCACCTGATGAAGAATTTGAAGAATATTTAAGGCATCTTATTGGTGAGAAGTGCACAGGGGATAGGAATGAGGTAATGCAAAATTAAATTATTTCTGAGGTTCGTACCTTCGAGGTAGTATAAAATTCGAAAAAATAATGGTCAGATGTTTTTAGTATTAGCATATTGATGTCTTAATTTAACAAGGAAAAGAAATAGTACATCTTGATGAAAATAAAATGATGACATCTTACATCACTTAGTGAATTGTATGAATGGGGATGTTTCTGAGAAAATGAAGTTAAGACATGTCCTGTATACATGGCAGTTGCCTACTTTTGGCAGTGGGATGTTGAGCTGGTATTTCTTGGAAGCCATTATTGTGAAGAAAAATGAAAGACCCACCTGCGTCTTAGGATATTAAATATTCTTTTATTTGTGAAGATAGAATTTTTCTTCTTTTTGGAATGTGGGGAGTTAGAATGCGATATAATACTCGTTGCTGCTAATATTTTCTCCTCTTTTTTGGGATCAGATGGCACAGTTGCCTGAGGGTATCACTGAATTGCTGCATCATGAACAGCTTATTGTGCCTTTGGTACGTTGTATGTGATCTGTTTATGTAATTTTTCTTTTTCTTGCAAGTCATTTCGAAAATATGCTTTTGGAGCATTTTATTGCTATATAGGGTGTGTTTGACACCCATTTTGGAGAAAAATAAATTTTTGGAATAGTGATTGATGGGAGGAATGTATGGTGTAAAAAAAAATTTTGGATTTATGTGTAAGATTATTTTATTGATAGAATGTGTGGTTGAAATGAAGAAAGAGAAAAAAAATGAGAAAGATAATGGATGTCAAACAGGGGAATAATCTTGTACGTCCACACCATTTTCATTGTACACAAGGCATGTTTTTAGTATTTTGCGATGCAGTGTGAACAAACCAACAAATGTAATTTTCGATATTAATCAGTTTAAAGTTGAAAAATAGATGTAACATCCTCTAGGGGATTTCTAAATCACATACATCTGATGCATTAGAACTACATTGACTGGGATTAATGGTGTGATATAAGGTTGTAATCCTTCTTTTTTTTTTTTTTTGCGCCTCCAACCTCACTTTGTTATGCATTTTTCTTGGTGTTCATTGTTATATATTTTTGGTTTTTGCATAATCAAGGTCAACTTCTATGTACTGCTATGAATAATTTTTTTTCCTTGCAGTTGCCAAATGCAAGTATCTTGCCATTGCTTTTACCTGACATGTAATATTTCTCTTGAAGTTGAAGTGTGAATATTTGTTTATAACTGCCTTTTGTAGATCAAGTGCCAAAACGTGATCATTCTTACTGCAACGAATGTTGCTGAGATGGACCAGGAATGGAATTGTTTGATTGAATTTATGAGATCCGACAGTCTTTTAGTAGCCGCAGAACCTTTCGTATCAAAGCGGCTGGCAACAACTCTTTCTGACGTGAGTGTCTGTCTATAAAGATCTCTCTCTGTGCATGTGTGTGATCTCTTCTTACATTATTCTGCTATGCAAGATTTGTCGTTTATGTGGAAATTTGTGAGCACTCACTGCATAAAGCTATAGCCAGGAGTTTTTACTTCCTCAGTTTGTAGTAAAATTTAAGGAAAACATCAAATGCACACATAATCTAGACATATATGCATCATTCCAGAACATGCTACAGATTACATATGTGGACCTTAGTCTTTTGACTTATGATACCATGGTTAATTGATTTGGTGGTGAATCTTTTGAAAGCAGTGACGGGGTTCATCGATCCAACAAGAAAGAGGGTAGGGGGCACAGGACGTAAATTCCTTTCAAAATAATATGTTATTTAGCCTTCCTAGACATGACATTTTTATATTTTTTGCTGTGGCCTGTAGAGATATTTAAAACGGTTTAATCTCCTCATCTGTGATGCAGGTGGAAGCAGCTCATCCTCTTTCAGAAATCTGTATTGAATTTCCTGATCTTTACATTGGTAAGAATCTTCAGACATAGTTTACTATTCCAGCAGTGGTGTTGGTATTTATTGTTACTAATTAATTTTACGCTTTCTTGGGATATGAAGGAGGTTACCGTGAATCAAGAAAAGGACCTCTTGTCGTCACTTTTGATGGAAAGGTAAGGATGTTTGCTCTCGGAGATGCTTTGTCGTTTTGATATCATAAAATTTACAAGTCGAATTTACAGAATGCCTGGAATTGTTGCAGGATCAAGAGAGAATAAACGCTGCTGTGGAAGCATTACGCAAGAAATTTCAGCCGGGGTCATTCTCCGAAATTAACTGACCATGAAATGTATCTGTGATTTGCAGAACTTCCAGATTGTGGCCTGAAAGTAATCTTCATCATGTTTGGGGGTTAAATTTTGTGAGGAGAATTTTGAAATTGCCATTGATACCAGGGATGATTATGTTTACGTAATAGCTTTACTCTGTATTAGGAAAGTTGTGTAGCAGGAAATTAAGTTGCCATTAATTTACCATACGTCAACTTTGTATTCTTGCTAATCCTGTTATCCATTGTTTTTCTTAATATGTACTTCACTTGACTATTGAAATTTTCTGAAAAATGAAAAATGAAAAATGTTCGTCTTTTATATAGAATTTTGGCTCGTAAGTGTGAAGATGCTCGCTAAGGTGCTTATTATTGGGTTGTGCGACGATGTCAAAAGTTGATAAAAGTTAGTGGATACTATGAAATGCGTGTTATATAAATAGATAAAAATTGTGGGATCCATATAAATTTTTTTATTAAAAATGAAATTTGATTAATTTTTTAGCAAATAAAAGTTATACCAAAGAGATGGCCCTGACAAAATAGTAGGTTATTGATAATCACAAGATACAGATGATTATAATCCATCAACTTTATAATTGATCGAAATTTTATCTCCACTTGTACAATTTTAGATGTGAAAGAAATTCTAGATTTTTTCCCCCTTCATCCCAACGACGAATGAATTTTTGGATTTTAATGCATTTGAAAAAAAAAACATAAAAATCGTTCAAACGTTTTCATAAATTGACGTTTGACATGGAGTGAACGTGTCAAATTTTGATGGACTACGATGAAAAGTGTTTTGATTTCTGTTAGTTAAAAGTTAAGTGGTCCAATTGCAGCAAATCAAAGTTCAGTGACATAATTGTAGTTGGGATAAAAGTCGGTGTCCATCCATACAATTAGTAAGTTGTGGAGTACCTCATATGCAGACGCTAGCTTTGACGGCCACAAATGCATGGTCGCTGGTCGGAGTGGTTAAATTGAGTAAATTACTATCAATTGAAGCCTAATTATAGTTGGAGTGAAAGATTGATAATGGAGAAGGATGAAAATACTAATGAAGAAAAGCGAAAGAAAGGCGTTGAAGAAAGCAAAACTCGTCCGGGAACTCTCGTTACCGCTGCCGGTGATGATAACCTCAAGGAAATTTTTCACCAATTCAGAACTTCCAAAGCCCCAGTTAAGAAATTATTTTCCAAGTTGTGTTTTGAGTGTTTAGAATATTCAAAAAACTCGTACAAATTACGTCTCTGTCTGTCTGTCTGCAGGCAGTTATCAACTATGGTGCTTCTTGGTAAGTTGTGTAT
Source organism: Fraxinus quadrangulata (assembly GCA_903798255.1). NCBI lineage: Eukaryota > Viridiplantae > Streptophyta > Magnoliopsida > Lamiales > Oleaceae > Fraxinus > Fraxinus quadrangulata. The sequence goes on along the minus strand of CAIGRB010098068.1, from coordinate 34,419 downwards.
CTGAACGCTAAGTGTTTGATGAAATGTCTGATTGAAGTTCCATGCCTGTAAAATCTGCTTATTTCCTCGTGAAATTATGGCTGATACGTGAAATTTGTGATATTTCAGGTGTCGTGTTTGCAGTCAAATCTTACCTGCATTTTGCCAACTGAACAAGAAGTTTCCAAAACTTTCTTTTGTGTATGCTGATATTGATGAATGCCCAGAAACGACTCAACACATTCGTTACACGCCCACTTTTCATTTCTATAGAGATGGCGAAAGGGTCGATGAGATGTTTGGTGCTGGAGAAGAGCGACTACATGATCGCCTGTGGCTGCACTCTTGAAAATTTGAAATATATAGTTCGAATTCTTAGCCTTTTCTGTTGTGACTATAGCTTTGTTACTTGTAATTTTGTAATTTTTCTCCATCTCTGATTTTCAAGGTACTAAATATTTGTTCTTCTTCAACGTTGATACATAAACTTCAAATCATTGTTCGGTCACACCATGATAAATCAGCTTGTCATCAATCCAACAATCAATGAAAATGGTTTTAACAAATTCAAACATGGCAAAATGTAACAAATAAGCAAAATTCAGGGTACGCGAAAACAATTGAATTGCTGCAGAACGTATTTAACAATAACTCGCTAACAAAGACGCGATCAAGAAAAGAAGAAAAAATAACAAAAAAACTCGATCAAATGCTCTAAGCTCCCGCATCTCTAAGGGAGTCCTGGAAAGGCAAAATATTGTTAATATCCCTAGAGCTTTTTTATTCATCTAATACCTGTCTGCAACTGGGCGAAATCAATTTTCAGAAGTATCTTGTGTAACTGGCAACCCACAAACTCAAGCTTTCGGTTTGAGGATCTTGGCAGTCTCCCAAGTGAAATCTGGATCGTTACGGCCAAAATGACCATATGCGGCAGTCTTCTGGTATCTGAAGCTGCCTCCTCTTTTCAAGTCAAGGTTGATTGCAATCATTCCAGGCCTAAAGTCGAAGTTTTCCTTGATAAGAGTCAATATATCCTTGTCTGGAATCTTCCCTGTCTTGTAGGTATCAACAAACACTGAAAGTGGTTCTGCTACACCAATAGCGTAAGAAACTTGCACTATACATCGATGAGCAAGTCCTGATGCCACCACACTCTTTGCTGCCTGTCTAACAATGTATGCACCACTCCTGTCCACCTTGGTTGGATCCTTTCCTGAGAAAGCACCTCCACCGTGAGCACCCCAGCCGCCATAGGTATCGATGATAATTTTCCTACCAGTAAGTCCTGCATCTCCATGTGGGCCACCAATAACAAATCGACCAGATGGGTTAAGGTGGAAGATTGTATTGTCATCAAGGTACTTAGCAGGAATCACAGGCTTGATCACACGCTCTTTCAAATCATCAGCAATCTGTTCATTTGTAACAGTTTCATCGTGCTGGGTTGAGATGAGGACTGTGTGAACTCTAATAGGAACCATGGCACCACCATCATTCTTGTACTCAACAGTAACTTGAGTCTTACCATCAGGTCTCAACCAGGGGCAAGTGTTATTCTTTCTCACTTCAGTAAGCTTGGCCCCAAGCTTGGTGGCAAGGACATGAGTGAGTGGCATGAGTTCTGGTGTTTCATCAGTGGCATAGCCAAACATGTGGCCTTGGTCCCCAGCTCCAATTTCCTCAGGTTTCTTAGTGAGATGACCATGAACACCCTGGGCAATGTCAGGGCTCTGTTGCTCGATATTAACGAGGACCTTGCAGTTGTCAGCGTCAAGGCCAACATCAGGTGAGATGAATCCAATCCCTCTGCAGGTATCCCGAACTATCTTCTCATAATTTACGGTGGCCTTGGTTGTGATTTCTCCAAAGACCATGACCATATTGGTCTTTGTGCAGGTTTCACAGGCAACTTTGCTTTCTGGATCTTGCTCTAGGCAAGCATCAAGAATGGCATCTGAAACTTGGTCACAAAGTTTGTCAGGGTGGCCTTCATTGACAGACTCCGAAGTGAAGAGGAAGGTATCCATGTTATATTATCTGAAAAAGTTTCATAGGGATATGTAAGTTCATTTATGCTAAAAACTCAACAGTTTGGACAATGATAAAGCACAAATATCTCAATTACCTAATCACATGCGTCTCAAAAATGATTTGACTCTTATGGTTCTAAGAGAAATCTTTAGTGATTTCCATAAGTATTCTGCATTCTAGTTTGAAGGTATACTATCTCAGCTTTCTGACCTCAAGCACATAAATATTATGGTGTCTACCCTGAATCTGAAACAATTTGGGTAAAGTGCATTCAGGGGTAAGGGTTCGATCATTTCTTTCAAAAGCATTGCTCCAAAGAATCCAGAAATGAGAAGAGCAGAGCCAGTTGATTTTAGTTTCCAACACAATAATATATGGTACTTTGGTAGATGATTTGTGGCAAAATAGAAGTTCCCTAGCTGCTATAAAATTCCTTTTAAAAAAGTATGGATTAGTTACAAACTCAGAGATTTTATCAACTTGAAATATGGAAGTTATATCTTTTTAACCTATATTATGATTTGACAGAACAAAACTAGCATTAGGAGAAACATTATCCAAATCATCCGCCGAACATCATTTCTATGATTATGTCAAAGCCACAGAGCAGATCCATGTCCAACACACCAAAATCAAACTATAATCATTTTCAGTTTTGAATTTTATCATAGTTTTCTCAAAATGCAGATCGTGTTTCGAAAATTTTAAGAACTTTTACGTGAAATGCACAATGAGATCTGCAATATTGAACGACAATACGAAATGCTATAATTCCTGAATTCCAAAACCTCCGTTTACGAATCCATTTCTTCTCAAGCACATTATTAGCAATATCTAAATAAATAAAAGCCGCATAAAAACTCCTCGAAAAAATTCACATATTCAACTCGATACAGATAACAGAGAGTAATTTGCGAAAACATAATGAATCTGAACAAAAAGAAAACAAGAATACTATAACGAGGCTGAATCTAAAACGAAAAATTTCCATTACGAGTGCGTACCTTGGTAAAAAAATTCTTAGATCTGTAAAGAAGAGCAAAAAGATGAAGGAGAAATGTGCAATGAGATGTGGTACATATATACAGGTTTATTTATAGGGCGGGGTCTGAAGCCGTGCGGTATCAGACTCTCATTTTTGTGGAGATTGTGGGACCAAAGATCTAAGGTCTACGCAAGTCGGAACTGACCAAACGGTGAGGATTTCGTGGCTGCTTCTCTTATTTTACTTTTCTCGTGTTTTAGGAGCCGGTAGTAATTTTCAAAGTATAGAAGTTTTGACTTTTATTTGTTTGGAACGTGTACCATGTGCTTCATGACATGTACGGGGGTTGGTGACAGTCGTCCTTGCTTGGACCCGTGTGTGGATCACATTGAATTCAGCATTGAACACAAAGAATTAAGCTGGGGGTACATGATGTGGTTCACATAACCCACACCGATACCTCATTGGGGTGTAATTTTTTGGCAATTTTTTTATTAACATGGATCCCGCATGAGGCGCACCTATGTGAGTATAGGTAAAATTTCTGTGACGTAAATTTTTGTACATTAAGCATAATTCAAACAAAAATACCAATAATGACAACATAATTCAGAGAAAAATACTTGCATTTCATGTCTTGCTCATTTTTTATTTAGATTAAAATTAAATTTTTAGTAAATTCTAATAAAAAATAGTAAAATTACGTTGTTAAAAAATTGTGAATCACACAAAATGCATAGTTAAAATGAATTGTTGACTACAAGCAGAATAGTTATTCTTCCTTCTTTTTTTCCCGCCTCCTATTTTGACTCCAAGGATCATTTGAACCCATAAATAATCGTCCCTATCCAACATGCATAGGCACATTAGAACCTATATGGTTTCATATCTATATAGATACACTATGATTTGTGCCAAGGGGTTAGTAACTCAGGCCAAGCTGAAGTCCAAGGGCAGCATGGACAAGAAACAATGTCATAATGCCACTGCCCAATATCCCATGAACATTGCGCAATCCGGGATTCCCCTGTTTAAGAAAATCCAGTATCAGACGAGAGAATCATAGTTCTTGATAAACAGAAAGACGTATATTAAAAAATAAGCCCGGTTATCTTTGCATTGGACGACTTATCCAAAGAGCCATGAAGTGAGTATGATCATGAACCCGATTAATAGAGCATTAAGGTTCTATAAATTACCTCAAACAATGCAGGCAATATGGTTTGAATTGTCAAAAGAGCAAGCCCAATGAAACCTGATACAGCATGAGGACTGCAGAAAACATTGGGGAAAAGGGTAAATGGATTTTGTACTATAAAAAAAAAGTGACATAATTTGAAGAACTGACCAATTTTCAGAAAATTCCTGCATACCTTTCAAAAATGGGTTTATCTGAAGTTAGAAGAGATGTAACTCCACCAGTAGCTCCCAAAGCAAAGAAGAAAAACATTCCTCCAAGAAGTTTAGGATGCAAATCTTTGGCCTTGGCCTTCTCCTCCTGGGAAAAACGATTCAAGAAGTTTATAGAAGACTAATTACAAATTATGTGAAAGTACTCTTTCTTAAGCTTAAATCCATCATGGAAGAATGTTTTATCATCTCAGTCTAGTTCTTACCACATCATCAGAGAAGCGAATACGAAAACCCAAATAAGTTCCATAACCACCCATAGCAAAGAGCACAACAGCCTAATAAACGATGGGAAATTCATGAGAGACCATTATTGAAATTTTTTTTTTTTGGGGGTGGGGGGAATGACTATGAATCTTTCTAAGTCGTGAAGGGAAAGAAGATTACCATGTTACCAGGGTGACCCCAGTGCACAAGCCAGTCAGGAAGGTTCAATGACTTGGCAAGCTCAACAAAAGGGCCAAACAGAGACCTCACAGTCGCAGCTGATTTCAGGCAATAAATTAGTAACATTCTGATATACTGAACAATAATCTTGCACCGTAAACCAGCAATTCTCCATTGATTCAAAAGAAAGTCGAATCCACAGCATATAATAGTAAACATCTTGTCATTTCGTTGTTTTGACTAGGAGTTTCATCCTAAAAGGTTTACCTATCAATAGGAGAAAGGCAATTCCCTTATATACAGAAGATCATTCAATGCCTACCCTTCACACTTTCCAAACAATTTAACAAATTGGTTGATATTTTGACATCATTTATCTAGCAATTTAGCATTCCATTCATTAAGCATGTTAATGTTTTAGTGCTTGTTTGATAAGAGTTCGTTAAAATTTTATCAACCGGTTAAACTTCCATTTTAACCATGTATTACAGCACATTTCTCACAACTCTATCAAAATCTGCTAAAATTTTTATCAAAAATTGTCACACAGCCCCTTAACCATATACCCTATAAATTTCATGTTGGAGCACAAACTAGAAAACTTCAATTTTAACCATGTATTACAGCATATCTCTCGCAACTCTATCAAAATCTGCTAAATTTTCTATCAAAAACTTTGTCACACAGCCCCTTTACCATATACCCTACAAATTTCATGTTGGAGCACAAACTAGAAGTTAACCATTAAGGTTGTTAACAATAATACAATTACACTTGAAGATAAGTTCTAAAGTAAGAAGTCAGAAACAGAAAAAGTGTACTTGATAAAAGAATTTACATAGTAAATGTGAATGTAGCATTACCTCCAGGAAGAGAAGCCACAAACAGCAAAGGTAAAGGAGAGAATGAATATAAGAGAGTCTCAACGGGCTCTTCCAATGCATCATCTTTGTCTTCAGCTGTATCCACAGAGTCACAAATCTTCTTGTTCTTGAAAGAAGAAATGGAAGAAAAAAAATCCCTTCTTTTTCCCAGCGCAAATGCCAATAATTCAGATTTTTTTGTTGGGGAAATTGAGGGGAAACTGGAATATGAAGTGGAAGGCAGAAGAAAAGGAGAAGGGGTTGGTCTAAAAGCAACAGAAACTGCATTTACCATAGCCATTCTGAAAACTAATTCAATTGTGTACTGCAAAATTGATCTCTCCTTTTTTCCTTCTTGATGTGGTATTATGTGTATGTTTTCAGTTCTGTAATATGATATGGGCTATAAGGAATTTCCAGATAGAGTGGGTGGGAATGGGAAAGGCCAGGAAGATGGACACGATACACGGTGTACTATAAAATATTGCCCAATTTGGGGTTTACACGTGGTTTCAACACGCTCTCTTAAAACTTTTCCAAGGCATTCCAAATTTCCAATGCACGTGCTAACTGCTATCATTTATTTTCTTAATGTAAAAATAAAATTACTTTAAATCTTGATAGAAAATGTATTGGAAATGAAATATTAATTTTGTTGAGTCATTTGGTTTGACAGATCTTTTGAATTGAGACCGAGCTACTTAAAATTTTTTTAAAGTAATTTATTGTTGCATTGGAGATGTTCTACCTAACCAACTAATATTATTTTCATTTGAATAATGTTATTTAACGCGAGTTTATGTTGCGGTAAGATTACTTCTATCATATTATTCAATAAAATTATATTTCTTTATTATGTATTGGACAATTTGATAGTAATTTCACCGTCACATAGATGTGACTGATGTCAAGTACCAATAGAACTTGGGCTCTTTATAACTTGGTTCGTTTTCATTGTACATGGATGGTGAATTTGTGAAGATGATGGACTGTGTGTTTCATATGGGATTTGAAAATATAAATGTGATTTCCAAGATTTGTTGCTTTTTGAGTTGGGCTAGTCAGCTCAGGCCCACAGCCTATTCTGACTTATCTATGTGAGCTATTTACTATTCTGTTCTGTTCTTTTCTTTTCTTTTCATCTTTATTCTATTTTTTATTTGAAGATACAAAATCAACTATTAACGCTCTTCCCTCTTCTCCTCGCCATAGTGGCATCAACTGGAATGATCACGTTTGAAGAAATATTGAGTTGTAGACATGAAACCTGTCTAAGAGAGACTCCTAATATTAAAGATGGGATCACTTCCCAATGTTGCTCACTAGAAATGTAGCTCTATACATCTTCTAACAAATGTCAGCTAGAAATATGGATCAATAGAGGTTGGTTAACTTCTCAACTCTTAATATTTTCATCAAATTGAATTCAGCCTTAAACACAAATATCAATAATGACAACATAATTCAGAGAAAATTACTTGCATCTCATGTTTTGCCCATATTTGATTTAGATTAAAATCCTTTTTCTTTGCTTCTTTTTAACAGCCCTCACGCATCAATGGCTGATTTTCCTTTCTTGCTTGACGAGTGAAGCGCAACATTAGTTATGAGTCACTTTCATCGGTCTATTATTCGAAGTCTTCATTGTTGGTTATGTTAGAATTTGGTTTAGAAAATAAAAATTTAGTCAAGTATACAACTTAAAAAGTGACTTTGGGTCAACTTCGACCAATATTCAGATTTGATTCGATAGTCAAATTATAAATATGAATAGCCTAACTTGTTTACTTGTCGAGTAGATTTTTGTAGTACATTTGGAATCTCAAAATCAATTCCCGATGAATGAAAAATTGCAGTTCAAATTTGGATAGAAAATAGAAAAAACTGGCCAGAAAAAATGTCTAACTCTATAACTCACCAGTGCTCGAGTGAAGAGACTTTCACTCGAGCGACAGACTGGCGAGAGTGGTTCTGCTGAATAGGTTTCACCGTCGCTCGAGCGAGAAGTTATCGACAAGTTAGCAACAGCAATGGATACTTCCCTTTGTTAAGGTTGATTAGTTTAAGTATGACACTTCACTCACAACCCCCCTTCTTCTATAAATAGAACTCTTTGGACGTTCATTATGCATTTCATATCATTTGCATTGAAGTGCTTTTACCACAAGTTGTATCCATTGTATTTTGGGAGACAAGTGCTATAATTCGTTAGTACCATTGCGGGGCAATTTTGTCATAAGGAAAAAGTGTTAATCACTTACCTCGAATTTCATTTTTTTTATTTTTCTTCACTTTCTTTCTTTCTTTTTGCTTCAATTTTATAGAGTTTAATTACGCTCTTGCATATTAAACTTAAAGTATGATTTTGTCATTTAATCAACAACCATTTCACTATACCATATCGACAACGGGTTATTGGGTTGTAGGTCTGATCTTTTCTCTTCTTTCAAAAGCTAGGATTGGAAGGCAGAAGAAAAGGAGAAGGGGTTGGTCTAAAAGCAACAAAAACTGCATTCACCATAGCCATTCTGAAAAGTAATTCAATTGTGTACTGCAAACTTTTTGTTTCTGATATGGGCTATAAGGAATTTGCAGATAGAGTGAAAGAGGGTGGGAAAGGCAAAGGAAGATGGACACGACACACGGTATACAATAGCAAATTGCCCAATTTGGGGTTTACACGTGGTTTCAACATGCTCTCTTAAACTTTTCGAGAGTATTCCAATGCATTTGCTGGATTAAGAACTGTTATCCTTTATTGGAAAGTAAATATTAATATTTTTAATTTTATAGAAATTTTATTGGAAAGTAAATATGTTGGTCCAGAATCAACGTTTTGTAACAACAATCATAAAAAACTATAAAATCACATAATCATAAAAGAGAACACGAATAGTGTTTCGCCCCCTTTTGGGAGCCTGAATGTTCAGCTAAAATAGCCTACTCACCCGTTGAGCATCTACCGCGTAGATTAAGCTCGAATTCACTGAAGAAATCACAAAATTCAGATCTACAAATGTATGATCGAAGATTTCTTCAATATTCTCTCTAGCCTCTCAAATACTAGTTTTCACTTCACCAACATATACACAATACACTCAAAAATATCACTAAGATATTACAAAGATCACAACTCAAGGATCTCAAGAATCAATACAGAGAGAAAACCACTCGAGAGAGAGAACACGGGAGAGAAACCCTAGAAGAATGAATAATCATCTAAACGAAGAATCCAGAATAGGATTATAAGGCAACCCTTCGATTCACTTAATCCAACGGTCCAAGATGAGCCAAGTGTAGAGCCAAGATTATACCACTTAAATGGAGCAGCAAACCAGTTGGCCCAAGTAACAAGCACAAGCCAAAGTATTATAACAGAACAGGGCCAACAAAACAGAACATCCCAAATGATTATAATAGAGAGGCAGCCCATATCCAACATTCTCCACCTTGCCAAACTATTTTGATAATTCCTTTGTGGATTCAAACCTAACTTATTTGGTTTCATTTGCTCTAACATATCTGTAAAAGGAAAAACAACTAGAATTGATAATCAACAAAAATTAAACTAACTAAAAACTTAACAAGAATATTACCTTCGGTTGATATTCAACCATTTTAAACAATTCCTGACTTTGTTTAAAGGTAACACCTTAGTGCCAAAATCAACATGATTAAACTCAGTAGGTATTTTAATCAAGCTAATCAAACCTTTATAATACATATTTCTAACAAAAAAAGAATTTAATGTCAACATGTTTTCCTATCATGAAAAACAGGATTTCTACTCAGGTGAACGACACTTTGATTATCAGTATATATTCTGACCATTTCATTTATAAAACCAAACTCATTTAAAAGATCTCTCAACCACAGACCTTTTTTAACAGCATCACAGGCTACAATATATTCTGCTTCTGTGGATGAAAGAGCAACAATCTTTTGCAATTGAGATTTCCAATTCACACAACCATCACAAAGAGTAAACACATAAGATGATGTTGATTTCCTCCTATCTAAATCACCAGTAAAATCAGAATCTATATAGCCCTTTAAAATAACACCTTCATTACATCTTTGAAACTTTAAACCCAAATTAGTTGAACCCTTTAAGTATCTCATCATTCATTCAATAGCCATACAATGTGTTTCACCATGATTAGCCATAAATCTACTAAGAATACTTATCCCATGAGCTAGATCAGGTCTAGTACATATCATAAGGTACATAATAGAGCCAACAACATTAGCATAAGGTATATTGGACATCCTATCATGCTCTTCATCAATTTTAGGAGATTGCTCACTAGAAAGTTTAAAGTGATTTGCAATAGGCAAGGTTACAAATTTGCAATCAGTCATAGCAAGCTTTTCAAGCACTTTATTCACATAAGAATTTTGACTTACATACAAAATGTAGTTTTTTCTATCTCGTTTGATTTCTATTCCTAAAATTCTTTTAGTTTCACATAGATATTTCATTTCAAATTCAGTTTTAAGTTTTTCTTTTAACATACTCAATTTCAGATCTATTTTTATAGGTAAGAAGCATATCATCAACATAAAGCAGTAGGTAAACAGATTCAAGGCCACCTGAACCTTTATAGAAAAAACATGAATCAAAGTTACTTTTAGAAAAGTCCAAATTCTGAACATAAGAATAAAATTTCTTATACCATTATCTTGGAGCCTGTTTTAGGCCATAAAGAGACTTCTTTAACAAGCAAACATATTCAAATTTTGAATGTAATTCAAAACCTTTTGGTTGATGCATGTATATGGTTTCATCAAGGTCACCATTTAAGAAGGCAGTCTTAACATCAATCTGATCTAAAATGGAGAATCTTTGTTTATTGAAATATTGAACTGCAATTGGTGAAATTTTGTAAAACTAGAGAGGTGAGAATAGTAAAATAAAAAAAAAATCCAACATTAGTTTACACACTGGAAAATAGTGAAAATAGTAAATTTGGGGGGTGTGTGAATCTTACGAGTGATGAAAGAACGTATTTGACAACTGAGAATCGAGAATTAAAATAACTTATGAATTCATAATACTATACTTAATTCTTCACACATATACATACANGGTGTATAAATCTTACGAGTGATGAAATAACATATTTGACCATTGAGGTCGAAAATTGAAATAACTTATGAATTCATAATGCTATGCTTAATTCGTCACACATACGTCGATTTTATATTGAAAAAGTAGATTTTAATTTTTGTATTGTGATTTTGAAGTTGTAAATATATTTGTTACTATAATTTCAATCCAGAGATAAAAAGTCAAGTTAGCTTGCTAAATCTTGTTGCTTTACTTAATTGACTGACCACCAATTAGGTAATTAGCATGACGTGTTTGTGTGTTTGTTAAGATTATGATTTTGTTTGAGGACAAACAAATGTTTAAATTTGTGGGCGTTTGATAATTGTATTTTATACACTTATTCGGGTTTCAAAATATTGACATTTCGTAATTATTTTAATGAAATTATAGCCTAATTTATTATATAATATGTTATTAGGTGAAACTCAGTGAATGGAAGTGAAATTGAAAGAAATTGACGAAAAATGGCAAGATCCAAAGTTTATGAACTAAAATGTAAATACTTAAAAGTTGTGCCGAAACTCACGATGAAGATTCGAGAATGCTATGGATCAAATGAAAGCAATTAGAAGTCAAAAGGAGTGAAATATGACCAAAATATTTTCACAAATCAATTTTCAACCGCACATGAAAATAAAAAAATCAACGTTTTGTAACAACAAACATAAAAAATCATAAAATCATAGAATCATAAAAGAGAACACGAAGAGTTTTTCGCCCCCTTTGGGAGCCCGGATGTTTAGCTAAAATAGCCCATTCACCTGTTGAGCATCTATCAAGTAGATTAAGCTCGAATTCACTAAGTAAATCACAAAGTTTAGATTTACAAATGTATGAAGAAATTGAAGATTTTTTCAATATTCTCTCTAGCCTCTCAAATACAAGTTTTTACTTCATTAGCATATACACAATACACTTAAGAATATAACTAAGATATTACTAAGATCACAACTCAAAGATCTCAAGAATCAACACAGAGAGAAAACCACTCGAGAGAGAATACATGAGAGAAACCCTAGAAGAATGAATAATCATCCAAACGAAGAATTCATAATAGGGTTATATGGCAACCCTTCAATTCATTTAATCCAACGGTCCAAGATGAGCCAAGTGTAGAGCCAAAATTATACCACTTAAATGGAGAAGCAAACCGATTGACCCAAGTAACAAGCACAAGCCCAAGTATTATAACAGAACAGGGCCAACAAAACAGAACAGCCCAAATGATTATAATAGAGAGGCAGCTCATATCCAACAAAATATTAATTTTCTTGAGTCATTGCTTAACAGATCTTTTGAATCTAGAAGGAATTCTAGATATTAATATTTTTATTTTCTTTGACACGTTAGCTTGACTATATTCAACAATTTTAAACAATTCCTGAATTTGTTTAAAGGTAACACCTTAGTGCCAAAGTCAGTAGGATTAAACTCAGTAGGTATTTTAATCAAGCTAATCAAACCTTTATAATACATATTTCTAACAAAAAAAGAATTTAATGTCAACATGTTTTCCTATCATGAAAAATAGGATTTCTACTCAGGTGAATGGCACTTTGATTATCAGTATATATTCTGACCATTTCATTTATAAAACCAAACTCATTTAAAAGATCTCTCAGCTACAGACCTTTTTTAACAGCATCACAGGCTGCAATATATTCTGCTTCTGTGGATGAAAGAGCAACAATCTTTTGCAATTGAGATTTCCAATTCACACAACCATCACAAAGAGTAAACACATAAGATGATGTTGATCTCCTCCTATCTAAATCACCAGTAAAATCAGAATCTATATAGCCCTTTAAAATAACACCTTCATTACATCTTTGAAACTTTAAACCCAAATTAGTTGAACCCTTTAAGTATCTCATCATCCATTTAATAGCCATACAATGTGGTTCACCATGATTAGCCATAAATCTACTAAGAATACTCATCCCATGAGATAGATCAGGTCTAGTACATATCATAAGGTACATAATAGAGCCAACAGCATTAGCATAAGGTATATTGGACATCCTATCATGCTCTTCATCAGTTTTAGGAGATTGCTCACTAGAAAGTTTAAAGTGATTTGCAATAGGCAATGTTACAGATTTGCAATAGGCAAGGTTACAGATTTGCAATCAGTCATAGCAAATTTTTCAAGCACTTTATTCACATAAGAATTTTGACTCACATACAAAATGTAGTTTTTTCTATCTCGTTTGATTTCTATTCCTAAAATTCTTTTAGCTTCACATAGATATTTCATTTCAAATTCAGTTTTAAGTTTTTCTTTTAACATACTCAATTTCAGATCTATTTTTATAGGTAAGAAGCATATCATCAACATAAAGCAGTAGGTAAACAAATTCAGGGCCACCTGAACCTTTATAGAAAAAACATGAATCAAAGTTACTTTTAGAAAAGCCCAAATTCTGAACATAAGAATAAAATTTCTTATACTATTATCTTGGAGCCTGTTTTAGGCCATAAAGAGACTTCTTTAACAAGCAAACATATTCAGATTTTGAATGTAATTCAAAACCTTTTGGTTGATGCATGTATATGATTTCATCAAGGTCACTATTTAAGAAGGTAGTCTTAACATCAATCTGATCTAAAATGGAGAATCTTTGTTTATTGAAATATTGAACTGCAATTGGTGAAATTTTGTCAAACTAGAGAGGTGAGGATAGTAAAAATATCCAACCTTAGTTCACACATTGGAAAAGAGTGAAAAGAATAAATTTGGGGGTGTATAAATCTTACGAGTGATGAAATAACATATTTGACCATTGAAGTCAAAAATTGAAACAACTTATGAATTCATAATGCTATGCTTAATTCGTCACACATACGTCGATTTTACAATGAAAAAATGGATTTTAATTTTTGTATTGTGATTTTGAAGTTGTAAATATATTTGTTACTATGATTTCAATCCAGAGATAAAAAGTCAAGTTAGCTTACTAAATTTTGTTGCTTTACTTAATTGACTGGCCACCAATTAGGTAATTAGCATGACGTGTTTGTGTGTTTGTTAAGTTAGATTATGATTTTGTTTGAGAACAAACAAATGTTTAAGTTTGTGGGCGTTTGATAATTATATTTTATACACTTATTCGAATTTCAAAATATTGACATTTCGTAATTATTTTAATGAAATTATAGTCTAATTTATTATATAATGTGTTATTAGGTGAAACTCAATGAATAGAAGTGAAATTGAAAGAAATTGACGAAAAATGGCAAGATCCAAAATTTAGGAACTAAAATGTAAATACTTAAAAGTTGTGCAGAAACTCACGATGAAGATTCGAGAATGCTATGGGTCAAATGAAAGCAATTAGAAGTCAAAAGGAGTGAAATATGACCAAAATAATTTCACAAATCAATTTTCAACCGCACATGAATGTTTCAGATTTTCAGTCAGAGATTGAGACTCGTGTTTGGCCCAGTAAATGTTTGAATTGAAAAAGATCTATTTCTAATAAAGCTGTATCCCTTTGATTTATCTTTTCAACGCATTTTGAATCGCCTTAATCGAATATCGAAAGAAAAAGTTATGACAAAAATATTGAAGCAAACGCAGAAGATTTTTAGCGAGACAGCGCCTGGACCAGAATCGTGGTGCCTAGACGTTGCTTCCTAGCGCCTAGGCGCTGCGCCGCCTGTTTTAGGTTGCGCTGCGCCGCCTGTTTTAGGTTTTTTTATAATGGGCCGCAAAAAACTCACTCAAATTTGTCCAAGGACGTGTGGAGAATTATAAATAGATCAAAGAAGACATAAATTGAGGGTTCCACATATTGAAAAAAGAGAGATATAACGAGGGATCCAAGATTCAAATCAAGAGAAGAAATTCATCGCGGGATTTAAGTGCAAAGATTAGAAGAGGAAGAAGATATTGGTGCAAGAGTTTATTCTTTTTTGTATCTTTATTCCATTAATCCGATGATGTATTCAAGTTTATTTATTTATTTATTTATTTATTTATTTTACATTACGTGTAACTAAACTCTAAATTAGGTCGAACAATGTAGTCTTTTGAGACCCTTAATTCTTAACTGAAGACTTATGTATTTAATTCTTTCATGTGTTGATTTTATTATGATTTTAATGCTTTAAATTATCTGATCAATAATTTGATGATTTTGTGAGTTTCTTACGAATCAAGAGGTGAGTTTGAGATTTAGACTGTATAATAAAACCCGGTAAAGTAGTATAACGTGTAGAGATACTTATACTAATTACTGCGGTCATTATAGGAATTCTTAGAACCATAATTGTTTAACTAAGGGCAATTTAGAGATATGAAATTGAATTAGTTAAATAGACTCAATGAGAACTCGAGAGGGGTAAATTGAATACAATAGAAGAATTTGATCGAACACTATATTAGGTGAGAATCTTGAATGGAGAATTAAGGTGATTATTAGATGAACTTGTTCTATCCTAATATTCATTACCCATTCGAATCTTTATTAAATAAATGTTTGCAATTTTTATTAATGGAGATTCCTTGTTTATTGAAATGTTGAACTACAATTTGTGAAATTTTGCCAAACTAGAGGGTGAGGATAGTAAAAAAAAAAAAATCCAACATTAGTTCACACATTGAAAAAGAGTGAAAAGAATAAATTTGGGGGTGTATGAATCTTACGAGTAATGAAAGAACATATTTGATCATTGAGGGTCGGGAATTGAAATAACTTATGAATTTATAATATTATACTTAATTCTTCACACACACGTCGATTTTACATTGAAAAAGTTGATTTTAATTTTTGTATTGTGATTTTGAAGTTGTAAATAGATTTGTTACTATGATTTCAATCCAGAGATAAAAAATCAAGTTAGCTAGCTAAATTTTGTTACTTCACTTGATTGAATGGCCACCAATTAGGTAATTAGTATGGTGTGTTTGTGTGTTTGTTAAGTTAGGTTATGATTTTGTTTGAGGATAAACTAATGTTTAAGTTTGGGGGCATTTGATAAATGTATTTTATACAGTTATTCGGGTTTCAAAATATTGACATTTCATAATTATTTTAATGGAATTATAGCCTAATTTATTATATAATATGTTATTAGGTGAAACTCAATGAATGGAAGTGAAATTGAAAGAAATTGACGAAAAAGAGCAAGATCCAAAGTTTAGGGACTAAAATGTATATACTCAAAAGTTGTGCTGAAACTCACGATGAAGATTCGAGAATGCTATGGGTAAATGAAAGCAATAAAAAGTCAAAAGGAGTGAAATATGACCAAATGAATTTCACAAATCAATTTTCAACCGCACATAGATGTTTCAGATTTTCAGTCAGAGATTGAGACCCTTTTTTTTGCCCAGTAAACATTTGAATTGGAAAAGAGCTATTTCTAATAAAGTTGAATCCCTTTGAGTTATCTTTCCAATTCATTTTGAATCCCCTTAATTTGATATTGAGACAAAAAACTATGACAAAAATATTGAAGCAGACGCAGAAGATTTTAAGTGCAGCGTCGCCTGTTTTAGGTTTTTTGTTGAATTGGCCGTGAGAAGCCCAAAAAAGGATTCAAATTTAGCCAAGGACATATAGAGAACAATAAATAGACCAAAGAAGACATAAATGAAAGGTTCCACACATTGAAAAAATAGAGATACAACGAGGGATTTAAGATCAAAGCAAAGATTGAAAGCGGAAGAAGACCTTGGTGTAAGAGTTTATTCTTTTCAATATCTTTATTCCATTAATTCAGTGATATATTTAAGTTTATTTATTTATTTTTCTTTTTACATTATGTGGAACTAAACTCTAAATTAAGGCGAACAATGTAGTCTTCTGAGACCTTTAATTCTTTAATTCAAGACTTGTGTAGTTAATTCTTCCATGTGTTGATTTTATTATGATTTTAATGCTTTAAATTATCTGATCAATAATTTGATTATTTTGTGAGTCTCTTACGAATCGAGAGGTGAGTTTGAGATTTAGACCGTATAATAAAACCCGGTGAAGTAGTATACTGTGTAGAGATACATATACTAATTTTTGCGGTCGTTATAGGAATTCTTAAAACCATAATTCGTTTAACTAAGGGCAATTCGCATAGAGCTATGAAATTGAATTAGTTAAATAAGTTCAATGAAAACTCAAGAGGGGTAAATTAAATACCATAGAAGAATTCGACTGAAATACTGCATTAGATGAGAATCATGAATTAGGAATTAAGGTGATCATTAGATGAACTTGTTTTTCCCTAATATTCATTAGTCATTCGAATTTTTATTAAATCAGTGTTTGCAATTTTTATTATTTTCCATTAGTTCATAAGCAAGAAAAACTAGCTAGAAATATTATCATTATTTGTTCATTTTGATCAAATAGGAGTTAGGTAAAGTAGATTAAAACTAAAGTACAGTCCTCATGGGAACGATAATCCGGAGTCAAAGGTCCACTATATTACTTGTTATGATACCGTACATTTGCGATATAAAAAATGCAACATCAGTTTAACAAGTTTAAGGAGTAATAACCCTTTTGATCATTTACTCCCTCAGATTTCCAAATCCTCGGTGAGATTTTGGACAAAGGAAAGCAAAGGAGAGCCAATTACCTTAATAACCAGGTCAAAAAGTGGATAAAGCAGTGAATAATTTGAAGCAAGAAATAAGTAGAGTTAAGAGAATTATACCAGAGCTGAAACCCCAAAGTTTTCGAGAAGAAAGAGTATGAGAAAATACCATAACCGATTTAGTTTACCACAATTGAATACCAAGAACCAACGAGTCACAGCAACTCAGTGTGATCAGGAACGAGTTAGGATAACTCAACAAGAATCGGAGTGAGTCATCTCAACTCACAATAACTCAGAACGAGTTCACACAGAACCTCTACTCAGTGACGAGTTACAACCAAAAATACCAGGAACTAAGCAAGGGGAACGAGATCTCAAGAAGCCAGAACCCCCAAAAAGGTTTTTCACATAGAAAAGGACAAATTAAGAAAACTTAATAGTCAGTCATACAGATTTAGAAGGTTTTCAAAGAAGGGATCCAATCAAGAATTGGATCGAAGAGCAAATGAAACACATAGTTTCAGAAAACCACAAATTAAACAAAGGCGATTTTAACAAAACCTTAATCCCCCATAAAAGGAAGCTCTGATACCACTTGTTGGTCCAGAATCAACGTTTTGTAACAACAAACATAAAAAATCATAGAATCATAAAAGAGAACACGAAGAGTTTTTCGCCCCCTTTGGGAGCCCGGATGTTCAGCTAAAATAGCATATTCACCTGTTGAGCATCTATCATGTAGATTAAGCTTGAATTCACTAAGTAAACACAAAGTTTAGATTTACAAATGTATGAAGAAATCGAAGATTTTTTCAATATTCTCTCTAGCCTCTCAAATACAAGTTTTTACTTCATTAGCATATACACAATACACTTAAAAATATCACTAAGATATTACTAAGATCACAACTCAAAGATCTCAAGAATCAACACAGAGAGAAAATCACTCGAGAGAGAATACATGAGAGAAACCCTAGAAGAATGAATAATCATCCAAACGAAGAATTCAGAATAGGGTTATATGGCAACCCTTCAATTCATTTAATCCAACGGTCCAAGATGAGCCAATTGTAGAGCCAAAATTATACCACTTAAATGGAGAAGCAAACCGATTGACCCAAGTAACAAGCACAAGCCCAAGTATTATAACAGAACAGGACCAATAAAACAGAACAGCCCAAATGATTATAATAGAGAGGCAGCTCATATCCAACAAAATATTAATTTTCTTGAGTCATTGCTTAACGGATCTTTTGAATCTAGAAGGAATTCTAGATATTAATATTTTTTTTTTCTTTGACACGTTAGCTTGACAAAGTCCTTATCAACTTGCCATGTACAATTTTTTTCTCTTTAAATACAGTCTAGTTTTGGTTACCTGATAATTTTTTAAGTAATTTACTATTGCATTGGAGATGTTCTACCTAGCAAGCTAATAATATTTTCATTTGAATAATGCTATTAGCACCAGTTTATGCAGCGGTGAGATGAATTCTGTAAAATTATTCCATAAAGTTGTATTTCATTTATATGTAATGGACAATATGATAGTAACTTCATCGTCACATAGGCTTATACCAAGCACCAATAGAACTAGAGATTGTTACTATTATCATTTGGTTCCTTTTCACTGTATTTGGAAGGTGAATTTGTGGAGAAAATGGACTGTATTTGCATATGGAATTTGAAATGGGTTCGTTTAACATAACTTATCTATGTGAGCTATTTTCTTCTCTCTCTCTTCATCTTTCTTTTATTTTATTTTTATCTGAAGATACAAAGTCCATTAATGGACCCTCTTCCATCTTCTCCCCACTTTAGTGGCATCAACACGTATGACTACATATGGAGAGATTTTGAGTCTTAATCGTGGAACCTATCTGAGATAGGCTCCTAATATGAAAGATGATATCACTTTTTCGACGTTGCTCACTAGTGATGTAGCTATACGTCATCTAAGAAATGCCATCCCGTCACGTTAGCTAGAAATATGGATCAATAGAGTCTGGTGAACTTTTTAACACCATCATATTTTCATCATGCATTTATTCTATATTTTTAAGATAGTTTGCACAACTATTTTCTTGCTTAAAGTAAGCCAGATCACAACGTTGAATTGTTGAAGTAATAGCAAAAATCTTTCAATAATGTTGTGTTGAGATTCTGTATTATGTCTGCATATTTTAACATATATATGAGATCTCCATTCTTTACCTTGATGAGTCATAACTCAATAAGCCTCTAAATATAGCTCAAAACGTGTATGCTAAGCTTGATGCATCTCTAATATTTAATTTGATTTTTCTGTAAAAATGCCAATTGATTAGTTTACTTTCTAAACATATCATTATCATTAACCTCGACCCAATAAATTTGGGCCTCGCGCCAGCAGAAATGTCACGTCCAGCATCATGGGCCATAAGTGGGTATACGCCCAAGCCCAATTCACTTGCCAAAGGTTTTTTTTTTTTTTAATTGATTTTTCCAGTATTATTTTCAATGTACTCTCACAAGGGTGCGTAGTGGAGATTACGCCATTCATGACGTTAATTCGGATAGCGAATCTCTCTTGTCGACGTTGTCGTATTCATCTGATTTTGATTCTCTACAAATGCCTCTCTACTTTAACTAAATTACCTAATTGCCACTCTCAGTTTCCATGAATTTTATTTTCATCCATCCATATAAAATCAAGAGAAATGCTATCGGAGCATGCTCAAATCCAGGTTTAAACTCAGGGACGACACATGTCGGTGTCGGATTGGACAGTTTAAAAAAAAAAACACATCACCCAATCATTTCTCTACACATCGCCATGTCTTCTTATTTCCTGTTTTTGGACCTGGATGAGTGGCTATTTCCTAAAATCAAACTAAAATAAACTCGTCTAGTTATCAACTTTAATTAAAATTCATAACCAAAATTAAGTTGCTTAATTGATACTCGTCATGATTAATTAAGATATGAATATCTCAAGGTTACAATAATTTTTTTATAAAATTTCAAATAAAAATGAAAAATATTCGGGATGCTGTAGTGTAGTGATGCCAAAATAAATATTGTTAGAAAATTACAAGAACGTTTAGAACAGCCAAAGATCACTTTAACTCTATAATAATTATAATTTTTTTTTTGTAGAATTTAATCGACCTTAGAGTCGGACCAAAGTTGCCAGCTTGTGACCGACTCTTGATGTTTAATATTTAGTAAGATGAAGCCAAAATTAATGTCAAATTAAAAAGATTAATATTTTAATCAAGTGGATTAACTTTTTTGCTTAACTTTAATTCAAGTCAATGCTAGTAAAGACGAATGTCATATAGCTATATGCTGGCAGCTAATCCCATGCTACTGTTCACACACATGCCATAGTGCTAAGGATTCGTTCGACGAGAATTCTACTTTCATTCCTTGTAAAAAAAAAAATTTGGAAGAAAGGTTTGTTTGAGCTTCATTCTTATCAAAAAAAAAAAAAAAAACATTTTTGAATGGTGTACTGATGAGAAATATATGATTAAAAAATAAGGAAATTTTTTTGATTTACATATAATATTATTTTATTGAATAATTTGTAATTGAAATTAGATTAAAATACTATTCAATACTGCATTTTTTTTTCAAAAGCTGGGACTCAAACAATGGCCTAATCTTAGTTCCGTTTAAAAGTAATTCTAATCAGACGAGGCAAAAATTATTTAAATACGTTGAAAATGACTGCCAAATGTTTTTTAATTTTCCTCTTGCAATTCAAACTTAATCAAATACTTTAATCTAATTAATGTTCTTAACCATTTTTTAACCTTCGACTTTAAGAATTTTATGTACTCCTAAAAGAGACTAGTAATAGTTAAACAGTAGATGAACTAGGGTTGGTTCAAAATAGTTACATATTTAAATGCAGTGAACAGTAAAAACAATAATACAATAATATTAAGAGGTTTCATTAATTCGAACATTTATTTCAAATTTGACCAATTGAGATAATGGACAAGGAGTAATAATGTTTATGTAACCCAGTTTGACACGGTTCTAATTTTGCAGTCATGTCAAAAAGTGTCTCTGTTAACTTTCTTCTTGTCACTCAAAAAAACATAAATTTTTGCCGTATGTAGGTTGTAGTGTGCAATTAACTTTTGTTGGGTAAAATATGACGTTCAATTCTCGATCGAACTTTTCAAATTTGCTGGAATGTTGATAAATTATACAGAGAGAGTTTCTCATTCTGGATCCATTTCCTGGTTCACTATTTATCCCTTTATATATGTGGATGGACTCAAGCTTGTTTCCTTGACCATGTCAAGCTACGGTATTTCGACTTGGGGTTGCTGCCATCATCCTTTCAAAGGATTTTGATTGGAGGGTTGAGTTCGGTTGCAACGTTTTAATATAACGTCTCTCATAATCAGACTCCAACCTCTATCGATAAAGTCTCGAGTTGATGTGTTATGCTTGTCTTAACTTTTGATAGGAATAACTCATTTAATGAAGTCAAGAAAGACCTTCATCTAATTCAACGTAAATTTCAGATCGATAACAACACGTTTGAATTAGTGTGAACTTTATTATAAATTGTTTATCATTTCAATTGAGATCCTTTCAATTAATGAAATATATTGAGCATTCATATTTATATATTCAATCACCTTAATTTCCTATATGAAAAATCTACTAGATCATTTTTTTTTATCACATTAGACACGAAAGTGATCGATATTTAATTGGAACCACAATAAATTTTCGCGTTTCTACGGTTCTTTCTTTCATTACTGTTGCTATCTGAATTGAAATCAGGAATATTCTCAAATTGGTATAATTCACAAGAAATTTCTTGAGTGTAGTGGTAGATGAGTTGTATATACTAATTTTCTTGATTTCTAATCCAAGTGTTTATTCAACGTAGTTGTCATTAAAGGAACTTTCTAGCTTCTTCTTTATTACATCATTTGTCAAATAAAGGTTCCACGGCGGACACGAAAAGAGGTCTGCATTCATGCAACCTAACTGAAAAGCCAAATTTGTTGGGACTCATATGTTACGTTTTGTGCGAATCCTTCCTTTTCCATGTAATATACGTGTATTTTCGTTGCTTTTCCTGACTTGAGGGTTTGAGTTTGATTAAAAGTTGGAGTCCCATTTATTCGCCTTACCCTGCCAAGATATGTCACATTTTCGTGTAAATCCTTCCTTCTCTATGTAATATGATATATTTCTGTTGCTTTTCTTGACTTGAGGGTTTGAGTTTGATTGAAATTTGGAGTATCATTTATTTCCCTGCCCTGTCAAGACTAATCTAATTCCCTCTTCCGCTATTAAACTTTGCTTTAAGCACTCGTTCGCTTTTCTGTGTAATGCGAAAATATAATTTAGAGGACCCTATAGTTAATATTATTAAAATTTCATAACAATGTAACCACAACGACTGAATATATTATCTTGCACTCAATTGGTCGGAAAAAAAGAATTACAATTACAAAAAAATAGTCTCGAAGATGGTCACATAATTCATGAACTTGATAAAAGGATAGCTACATAGGGCTTGTTTGAGGTCCATTTTTTGTCAACAAAATACATTTTTGAATAGTATATTGATGAGAAATATGTGATTAGAAAATAAGAAATTTTTTTGAATTTACGTGTAATATTATTTTATTGAAACATGTGTTGTTGAAATGCGATCAAAACACTATTCAAGAATGCATTTGTTTTTCAAGAAAATGGGGCTCAAACAAGGGCATAGTATCAATGGTAAAAACTAAAAAGTGCACCATAAATAAAACGTCATATGAAGGAAAAATTTCAAAAAAAAAAAAATCTTCTAGAAGTAATTAAAAAGAAAAAAAATGGAAATAATATGTAGAAACTTATGCCTGCATCAAGCGTGTCTAGATTAATAATATTGAAGATTTGCATACATGACCAATGAAACTGTTTACTTGCTCTTGTGGACATGGACATGGTCATTGGATGAAGATGTGTGATTTAAAAATAAAGAAAAAAATTTGAATTTGCGTATAATATTATTTTATTGAAGAATGTGTGATGTAATTGGATCAAATCATTATTTAAGAATGCATTTTGATGGAAAAGATAGGACTCAAATAAGGCCTTAGTCATATATCAAGCTACAATATTCCAATCGAGGGCTGTGCGCCACCACTAATTTGAGGAAATTTGATTGGTTGGTCTAGGTTTATTTTCTCATCCTTATTTGGTTGGTCCAAGTGGTACCATAGTAAGGGAGAATGCTTCATCTACTGTGTCGTGATGATGTTTTTATATAACATGTCTCATAGTCCAACTCCAACATCTATCATTTTAAGTGTTGGGTTAGGATATCAAACTTGTCTGGATCTTTTAACGACGGACTTTTTGACCAAGTTAAGGGGAGCCCCTAATTTATTCGACATGAATTTTAGATGACAACAAAGCCTTTTAATAATTTTGATATTTTTTTTTTTAAGTGTTGCAATAGCTGTCTTTTGGAGGTTTAAAGACACCTTTGAACCACTTTAAACTTTAAACGTTTAAATATAATCAAATATATATTATTTAATTTAAATATTTTCTTCAATACGACAGAGATGTTTTTAATTTTCAAAATTACCAAAAAGTTGGAGTAGGATACATAAGATTATTAAAAAATAATTGAAGGAAAGAAGTTTCATAACATGAATTTCTTTATAAACAAAAGCAATACCTGAGAAATAAAACTAGGATTTTTCTATCTGCGTGCTTTCGCATGGTTGAATTTTTGTAACAAATTGACTTTTGGCCCCTATTTTTTCAAAAGCTCATTTTTTATTTTAAAATTCATTTTCAATCACACATTTTTCTATAAAATAATTTTATACGTAAATCGAAACATTTTCCTTACTCTTTAACCGTACGTTCTCTGAAAAATCAATATTCCAAAATATATTTTCTTTCAAAAATAAGGCCCAAACAAGGGCTAAGTCAAAGACACGTGGTTATCATTGAATTATTTGATATATTTATTTTTAACACTCTTTTTCACCCTCAAATTACTTTATTTCGAAATAAATTGGTGCATACTTAGAATAAGCGTCAATTATTTATAAAAATTATAAACTTTCATTTAAAACAAATTGATCTGCACACACAAGAAGACGGGTTGAATATAAAATTTATCAATTCTTTTACAATGATATGTTGCTTAATTAATTAGTTTTTAACGGTTAATTCTTATGAAATCATTTGTATCTAATAATAAACCTTAGTAACGTTCTTAGTAGTATTATTATCAAGTAAAATATTCAGAGACGGGTTTTCTTGGGTAGTTAACAATATCCATATTCGTGTCCCACGAGATTTTGCATTTCGTTTTCAATTACTATAATTGCAAGCCCAACTTCATCTACTAAGCGTGCAACATGTGTGATTACGCCCAAAGTATAATGCGGTAGTTGTAGTACAGTTTTGGGATGTTAATTCCGCGGGAAGATAGAAATTTAAGTCAAAGGGTAAAGTCTTGGGGTTCCTCTTGCAAATTGTGTGAATTTAGTTGTTTATCGAATTAAATTGGATTCAAATATCAATGTCAAAACAGTGAAGTATCGGAATTTCCTCGATTGGTTTGGATCAATCAACGTAAATCACCCATTCATACTACTCAATTAGAGATCTTTATCCTAACACTCTAATCGGAAAATTTGGCATACAATACTCGATCAATTCTATGGTAATTCCAAAACATAGATTCCTACAACATAATTTCACATCTTTTATTGAAATCAGATTCAAAAAGCGACTATAAATATCAACATATAGCAGTAATTAAATCACACCAATGAAACAATCGAAATTGGAACTCTACAATTATTTCAATTAATCAATGGAAAAAGCGACGCTAGATCCATAACGAATTTCATAAAGGACAAGCCAATTTCAAAACAAGATAATTGAAAGAAAATTTGAATTCTAGAATTGTTTAATCAATAAAAACATATTACATGGGTGACGGAACGATGAATTCTCCAAAACCAACCGAGTTCCTTCCAAGCTTCACCAATGGATTTAGTTCTTCATGAGGTTCTTAAAAAAGAATTGAGAGGAAAAGTGATATGAAAACTCTTTTGTGCTCAAATACGGCCCTCCCTTTCAAAGTCACGGAATTTTCCTTTTATTATTCCTCCAAAAACTGCTCTAAAATATTACCAAACAAATATAAAAAAACTAAAATTTTCTCCCCATTTTGGCTTGAGGCGCGCGCCTCGCCCGTCTTGCAGCATTTTTGAGCCATACCGTTCTTTTCTAATGTTCGATTGAAGTGATTCAAGATGCGTTGAAAAGTTAACTCAAAGGGCTATATCTTTGCTTCAAATACCATTTTCGAATTCGATCGTTTTCTATGTCAAACATGGGTCTCAATATGAGGCTGAAAATCGGTGTAAAACTTTTCAGTTTAAAAGTTGATATGTGATAATGTTTTGGCTATATTTCATCCCTTTGACTCATTTCTTCATCCAATTGACCTCCAAAACTCTCGAATCTTCTTCACAAGGTTAGAAACAAGTTTAAATTGTTTGCACTTTAGTCCCTGAACTTTCACTTTCTTCCATTTTAGTCCATTTTCACTTATTTCTCCTTATTTCCGCTACATTCATCACTTGTCGTACAAAATATAAGTTACATAGAATTAAGCTATATTCGAACATATTAATCAACAATTTTTCATGTTTTGACAGTAAGATAAGTGTGGAAAAAAGCACTTATCAACGTGATTAACATTTATTAGTGTTAAGTCGTGGAGTTTAATTATTATCGACGTTGTGTGGAGTTAGCATATGAATCGATCTATGATTTGTTTGTGCTTAAAATTTGTTAGGAATTCATACTTGTAATTTTGATTGCTATAATTTGTTTTACAAATATAGAGTTGTCATTAGAAGTTTATAATTATCATAAAAAAGAGAGGTTAGATAGGATATGTTGTGTTGTTTTCTCCCTAGGCGAACTTCTATAAATTTTGTGCGTTCTTATGCTTCATTTTTTTTCTTTTTGACGATTTAATTGCTCTCGATGGTATGAAATTATGATTTCTAATTCTCAACTGTTTTGTATTTATGGTTAAAACACTGAGAAATTGAAAAAAAAAATGTCGAATATCTGTAAAATGAACTTGGGTTGGTGAGCTCTATCACTAAATAGAGACCTGGTTGATGGCTCATTCGACTCTAATGGGAGTGAATGTATCTCGTGATTCTTGGCCAACCATACTGCATCATATTATAAACTCTATATTGAATGAGAAATTTGTAACAAGTTGGTATTAGTAGTTGAATTTGTGTAAAGGAAGTAGGTCTAATACTCGGTCAAATTCGGTTTGAGCTCCCATCTCTAATTTGGGTACGAATCGTGCTCTGCATACTGGCAATTTTGCCAAATTTATTTAGAATTAATTCCCATGTACAGGAGATTAATTCACAGGGGATCAGCAGGTCACTCACATGGGTAGGCCTCACCATGTATTTAAAAGAAAAATTATGCTTGAGCTCCACACGTGCGAGTGCTCTGTAAAACATATGTGAGTTTTCTTTACGTGCGTGTAGCGCGGTTCGTTTATTTATAAGGGACACTTGAGTTGGCCTTGTTCTCAAGAACTTGAGTTTAACAATGTTGAAATCTTAAGCTTAGTCAAAAAGTAGTGAGTCTCGATACTTAATGCATCTAAACAAATGCCTAATTAATTCACTACAACTATTTTAAGTTGAGAGTACGTACTTTTTACAATCATGTTTGGTATACACCAAGTTTGTTATTCGCCAATTTAAAAAAATAAAAGAAGAAGTTTTCTCGTACATAATTTTTTGAAAACAAAGACAATGTCAAACTTGGTGTAAAGGAAAGAGTTGGCAAAATCCTACTTTTTATGTAGTTACTTGACTTAAAACATATAATCATATTACATGTACATAGTTTCATAATATTGGTTGACAACTCATAATTTACAACATTATATTCATCAATTTCAAAAATTATTTTTTAAATTAATCTCCCGAATTTTTACAATACCAATATTATCAATTATTATTGTCAAATATGATTGTACAAATAACATCATTTTAAAACATAAAGACAGTAACTTCAGTGACACCACATGGATGGCCAGGTCAAGATTTGTCTAGTAAAATATCTAAATGTTACTTTAACATGTATACAAAACAAACATAGAACATTACTTTTACCATTTTATAGGGAGTGTATGATTTACGGCTCGTTTGATAAGACTTTTATTTCTGTTTCTGTAAAAGAGTTTTTAAGAAATTTAATTTAGGTCAGCTTTTTTCTTAAAAAAACACTTCTAACTAGAAAAAACGTTTTTAGAAAATTATTTAAATATATTAAAAAACAACTTTCTTAGTTTCAAAAACCGATCAAATGGGCCTAACTAATTGAGATCGCTTTCTTGGTACGTTGTCAATGATCCATTTTTATTAGCATAATCAATTTTTAAAATTTTGCATGCATATCGTGTCAAATAATATAATCAAGTTATATAACACTTCAAAATTCATAGTGGATGGGCTACCTAGCTATAGGGACTATTTTAAACATTGAAAATGGGGCTATGACTTGGCTCTCTATCTAACAATTATATGTGCAAGGATGACCAATCATTTTCAGTTCTGAATTGTATGCCATTAGTCTTTGGATTCTATGGGAAATTGAGAGTCTGAAAAGACCAAGTAATTAAAGCTAATGGTGAGAGTTTCTTCTGAAAATAATTGAAATTAAGAGCGTAGAACTCTGACAATATTGTATATATCTTTTATTAATATATATTAACAAGACTTGTATAAGCAAAGAAAGCCTCATAATCTTTCAGAAAAAGACTCGAGAGATCTAAAGAGAGAAGAGGATTTAGATACACAGAAGAGAGAGAGAGAGAGAGAGAGATGGGAAGAGCCCCATGTTGTGACAAGGCTAATGTGAAGAAGGGACCATGGTCACCTGAAGAAGATGAAAAGCTAAAGAACTACATAGAGAACCATGGAACTGGAGGAAATTGGATTGCTCTCCCACAAAAAGCTGGTATATATTTATGGGCTTTTTTCCAGTTCAAATTTCTTGTTTTCTGTCTGCTTTGTTATTTTGAATTGCTCATTATTGGTGTTGATTTTGCGTCTTTAGGGCTCAAAAGATGTGGAAAAAGTTGCAGACTGAGATGGCTCAACTATCTTAGACCAAACCTTAAGCATGGAGAATTCTCTGATGATGAAGATAGAATAATTTGCAGCCTCTTTACCAGCATTGGTAGCAGGTATCATCATCCTCTTATCTCACTGCTCTATATTTCATTTTCCCCATAGCCTAATCTTCTGATACAATTGATTTATCAATCAGTATAATGTTCAAATTAAATATTTAGATGTGTTAATTGTATAAATTTTGCCTTTTTTTTTTTTTTTGCCACTCGATTTGATTCCTTTCAAGATTTAAAACAGCTAAATTCTTACCAAATAAATAGACGTTGTAATTAGTTTTTGTTATACCGCTCCCTCTCGTAACTTGTTTTACTGACTAAGAGTGCGTCTCGATTTTCTCATTTTATTTTTGCTAATATTCGCTTCATTAAAGTTCAGATTTAATTATTATTTCTTGTGGATGTGGAACTTATCACCACTATCCAAAAATCAAAGTACAGATGGTCAATTATAGCAGCTCAATTACCAGGCAGAACTGACAATGATATAAAAAATTACTGGAACACCAAGCTTAAGAAGAAACTCCTGAAAATGGCTCCATTTGCTCATCTGAAAAGGCCAGTCTACCCAACAACAGCTAAATCTTTTCTTCAAAATTCTTCAATTCAGCCACAGACATCAGCATATCACTCTACAAACAACAATTATTATACAACTGCTCCAGCTAGGGTTTTTGCTGGAGGCTATGAATCAATGTCCAATATCCCATCAAATCTCCTGGAAAACACCATCAGTTTCAACACTTGTTCTTCAAATTCTAGTACTCCTACAGTGTTCCAAGCACAAGAAGGACAAGAGGCAGGGCCCGCACAAAATTATCAAGTCAATGATAATTACAATAGTTTTCTCATCTTTGGAAATGAAGCCAGTTCCAGTTCCTCTGATGGAAGTGGGATTGATGAAGATTTAGGTTTGCTAAGCTATTTTGGAAGTGGGGTTGATGAAAATCAGAAGTTTACTCTTCCTGCTAATAGATATGCTGATGATCACAAGGCAACAAATGGGTGTTTTACTGAAAATCCATCAGATTACAGCATTGAGGAGATTAAGCAATTAGTTAGCACTAATAACATCTGCAATAATCTCAATTATTTTGCGGATGAAATCAAGACAGAAGAACAAGTCTTGTACTAACGATCATAAATGATTCTGTATCAGAAGAAATTCAAGAGAAAAGTCCTGTTCATCACTCATCAGTACTTGAAGATTCATGCAATTAGGGGCCTTTCTGGATTTTTATGTAAAAACACCTTTTTGAAAGTAAATGGTCAAAATTTCATTTCTGCATTTCAACTTTTTTGAGTACTGTCTTAATTGAATAAATGTCGTGGGGCACTTATGCCTGAAATCAAGAACCAAATTTATTTATTCATAGTTATGACACAGTTTTATCATCCAATTTCTTTATTATCTTGATGTTAATCTTAATCCCGGTCTTCTCCGACAATCTTCCTATATTTTATCATGACTATTATTAATGATTTGAGAGGCCATGAATGGAAAATTGCAATTTGTCCTTATCGCTATCAATATAGATTTTTATCATATAAAAAAAATGGACAATTTACGTCCGAGATTCTTGATGATAACTTAAAAAATTTCTCTTATGGGCTATTTAATAGGGTAGATTGTATACGGTATACAGAAGAAATAAATTTAAAATCTTGTTTACTATATATACTATTCAATACTATATGCATTAACTTAGCGTGTTCTTATGTATGTTAGAGTACGTAAGTTTGGGTTCACGAGGTACAAACTTAAAAATATTTATGAAGGTTGAATCTTTGCATGATAAAATATATAACATCGATAGTATGAGATTGAGCAATATTTTATTTCAAATTAGTTGACACAAGAAAATAGAGGTTAAACTTTTGATATATGTCATTGAAAATAAAATTATAAGGCATGTTTGATACACATTATTGAATAAAACAATCTATATAATATTAAATTCTTATTCTTCTTCTTCTTCTCCTTTTTTTTTTTTTTTCAAAACCTCATTTTAATGTTCGACTTATAGTATAATCAAAGTTATCTGAACCATCATTGATTACCCTTTGGCTAATATAAAATTGTGTGAACAAGCTTGACTAAAATTTTGAGTTATAAAATTAATCCCACTTGAGGATAAGAAATTGAAACAAGCAAGCCACCAATAGATTCCTCTTAGTATATACCTTAGTTGATTCTGTGTAATTAAGATTGTTTTGCTTTATGGTTTTGGACAAAATGGATAATTTAATTTCTTCATATAATAACAATAAGAAAGATTACTGCATTGACCTCTTCACAGATTTGTTTGTTTCTATAATAATAATAATAATAATAATATAAGAATAGATTAACTGGTTTGCAGCTAACAAATTTTAGATATTAGTTGTTTGTATAATTTCAGTGTGCTGGGGAAAGGTTATCAAAGAATGTCTTTTCTATAGGAATACAAAGGTCAAATGATGTTAAACCTAATCAAGCTAGAAATGTTGACATTATGTGCATGTTTGACATAATTTGAATAATGAGTTGTGAATAGTATTTTTTTGGAGAATGTATGGTTCAAAAGTAAGACAACTTTGTTGGTTTGTGTGTATAATATTTTATTGGGTGAATGTGTGGTGAAGAAATGATATTATCGCAAACAATTTAATTTTTTAAAGGATGACAAACATGGCCTATTTCTGCAAGCAATTTTATATTATTCAATTGTTTGTTCTACAAATAAATATATTTTACAATTGGTAAGTGTTTTTACATGCTTATTTAGGTTCCTAAATTAGCTTAAAAGTTAATTAATAGAGGAATTTCAACTCAATTTATGTTATATTTGACTTTTTTAGATTAAGCCTCCTATTTGAAGATGAATAATACAAAAGGAATAAGTTTGAACATAAAAGGACCCAAAAAAAAAAAAATGCAAAATAAGGAGTCTACATAATAGATTCAAGAATTGAAGATATATTTTCGCTTCTTCCATTATTTTGAAATCCCCGTGATATGTTCTCGTCCAGACATTTGTTCGTATAATTCAATTAGGTCCGGCTAAACCATTTGTGATTAGAATAAAAAATAAAACCTTGTTAACTTTTTCATTAATTAATTACTCATTTTTAGTTGAATTCATTTGATTGTTGATTGTTTATTATTTTCTTATTTCATTTTGATGCTTGTTCACACAACACTAGATCCTATAGAAGTTCTACGCTTAGATCCTATAGGTTCGTCTTGTATTTTTATCTTTCATGGAGATATAGTTAGATAGTTGGTAAAAATTGATTAATTTATCTCGAGAGAGAAAATTAACACATAAAGAATATCTATTGTCAACATAAAGCAAGAACTAATTATAAACTGCTAATTAAGAAAAGTCGGTTAATTAACAATCGTGGATTCTGGATCCTAGTGCCTTTCATGATTTGATTAAACTCCAAGATTTATTTCCTTTTTAATTGCTTATTTTACTTGATAGAGAAATTCAAAATCATAATTTTTTATGTTTCAAATTAATGCTAGTTATAATCAAAGAAAAGTAGATAACTAGTCATCATAGACTCGACACTTTATTCATCACTTTTTTACTTGTATACGATGTTGTCCATTTACGGGATAAATTCGACAACAACAATTATTATGAGGATTTATATTGCACACAAGTAATCATTGTTAAATTTTTGAAATTATAAAATACGATAACTGAACATAGTACCATGCATTTCTTCACACTGACTATACATAAATAATATTTGGATTAATAAAAACAAAAATATATATGGATAATAGAGGGGAAGATCACATAAATTGATACAAAATGTCTACTATTGCGATTGTGAATGAATGAAGTGGACCAAAACACTTGTCAAAAGATGCATGGGAGAAGGTCAGTTCACAAGGAGACCTTTGTGTTGAAAATTTTAACATGAGATAATATGAAGAACTAGGCAATTTCACTTTTGTTTCTTCATTACATTGCAAAATTTTGTTCTAGTGAATGGTATTTCCATTGCAACATCGAATGAAGTATGTATTATGGCGTTGTCAATCCAAAATTCGAGTACGAGTAGTAGAGGTTTAATCAAACATTGCATCTATAGTGGTCAGAGATTGATTATGGGAGACGTCATATGGAAACATCATCATGACATAATAAAGGAAGTGCTCCTTTTTCACAACAACGACACCTAAAACAACCTTAGGAGTTGACATGATGACTTAGGATGCAAGCATAAAACTTAAGTGCCATCATTAACCCACCCCAATTGATCTTACCAACCAATCAAATTCCTTCAGTGGTCTGCAGCCGTAGGTCAAAATACTGTAGCTCAACATAACTAGGGTGACTAGCTTGAATCAATCAACATATATAAAGGAACAAAGCATGAATGAAACAAAGAGACTGAGATTCTCTCTGTACAGTTATTGAATCCCATATTATAATACTTTTATTTAGCTCAAATCTATAGAAGCTAATCAAAAAGTGCTACATAATTTTTTGCCATCAACATATTATCTAATAGATAGACAAAGTACCAAATTAAACAACTAAGCAAACTTATGTTTGAGATCCATTATTTAAAATTCATTTTCAGCAATACATTCTTCCAATAAAATGATTTTGTACGTAAATCAATTACTTTTCACTACTTTTTAACCTCAAATTCTCCCCAAAAAAAAATCAATTTTTACAAAATTTATTCTAAAAAATTATGGCTCAAATATGGCCAATATTAGTAACATGGCAATTACATAAACCAAACTTACTCCTCGTCGGGCTTGAGATAGATGCGTAAAATATGGTTCCACGTGACATAAAATTCAAATAATTTTAACGATAGTATTTAAGTCAGGGCAATTAGAAGTCTTGTCTAAACACAAAAACACCATATGATAATCTATTGACAAAACATGGATAATTAACCTTAGTCAATGTTAGGTATTAGTTTGAAATCTGAAAGAATATTGATCCCAAAATGTAAGGTGTCACCTCGACAATTTAAGATCCTGACACACACCTAAGTTTCAACTTAATTTAATGAAACAGCAACATATATTCAAGTGAATGTTACTGAATTACAAAGGAAAGTATGATACAATGAACACCTAATTATCCAACTTCTCAAAGTATACAAGTCAACAAACATCTGCCAAAAAGTAAAGGACAGATTTATAGTGTTTCAATTTCAACGGGACAGTTACATCCAATAGCCGCTGCAAATTTTAGCTAATATGAAGGAAAAAAGGATGAAAATTTTTATGTGCCTTTTGTATACTCAAAACCGTCTTCTAAATACGGGTAGATAGTCACCATAATTTTCTTTTGTTCCATTAATTTTTAATTGCGATCTCCAACCTTCTTTACTCATTGTCGTACTTATATTTCTAACTTTTTTTACATTGCAATGTTATCACCAATATTTCATTAATTAGCACATCTTATCCCTCATGGTCGATTTTGTCCAAAAAGCCCCGTTGTACATATGTAAAAAGACTTATTTATCAATTATATTTTTAAAAGAAAAAAAAATAAATAAAAGTGTGATAAAATGTTGGCCTCTTGTTTCAAAGCATACATACTATTGGAATGTTTGGATAAACACCATCGTCAGGAACTAGATGTACTAAATAATGGAAGATTGATGACAGAAATATCACAAAAAAATGTGGGAACATAAGTCTGACAATAACAAAAAGTGAAGAACCTCTAATGCAATTAAAAAGTTGTGCCAGTAGAAGAACATTGTCCGGCAAGATAACCACCCTAAGATTTCATTCCATTGAAATTGGTCTAGTTTTTGCTCAAAATGTATGGCGAAAGCAATCCATAATTTAAATTTTCAAGCAATTGGCTAGATTTGTTCAAAACAAGACATGAAATTAAGTCTT
>CAIGRB010098056.1:68936-84399 GCA_903798255.1 Fraxinus quadrangulata | reverse complement strand
CCAGGTTCTCTCTTTCGCACCTTATTTCAAAGCCCTCTTCGATTCGTAGTATTATCTCAGTGTTGAGGTCTCCAATCCATCTACCTTCAGTTTGTCGAATGGATCTGGTGGTGAGTTTGGGATTCGAGGTAGCGATCGTCGAATGGCTACAGATCTAGGGGTCGTTGGTGGTTGTAGACAAGGTGCAAGTTGTTGAGAATAAGTTCAGAAATTAAATTGCTATAAATAAGAACACAACAAAACTGGAATGAATTTATTGAATATCAGCAATTGCTATTATATAGCCTTACAGGAACTAACAGAATACTAAAATACAGGCCACAAGAACAGAAACGTGCAGCAAGAAAGAGTCAAAACAAAAACTTAAAGAATCTGCAATTATCCTAGTAATACTAGAAGACCAAAATACCCTTCAATCCTTCCCTTTACTGCAATTTGTAGTCAGTTTATATCATAAACTTTTCGAACACCAACAACTCTCTTAACTTTAGAAAAGCATCGAGCTTCAGCGGTTTGGTTATTAAATCTGCCACTTGATCCTGACTTCCACAATGAACCAATGCGATCTTGCCTTCCTTATTAAGATTTCTCAAGAAATGGTGTCTTACATCGATATGCTTGCTGCGGCCGTGCATCACCGAATTTTCAGACAGCTTGATAGTTGAGTTGTTGTCACATCTCACATATGTGCAGCCTCAATCAGTATGCCCCAATTCATTCAAAATCCTTTTCATCTAAATAGCTTGACATGCACACACTGCGGTTGCCACGAATTCTGCCTTTGTGGTAGATAGAGTTACTATTGGTTGCTTCTTTAAACTCCAAGAAACTGCTCCTGAACTTAGCATAAATACATACCCACTCGTACTCTTCCTATCCTCCAGGTTCCCAGCGTAGTCACTATCTGTGAATGCAAGAAAATCACCACTTCCTCCTTTCTTGTAATGAATTCCAAAATTCATAGTACCTCTTAAATATCGAAGTGCCCTTTTTGCTACTTGAAGATGAAGCTCTGTAGGTTTTGCCATGTACCTACTTATGAGGCAAGTGACAAACATCATATGCGGTCTTGTGGCTGTGAGATTGCTTGTAGTATGTCTCGTCAACAGTAATGCCATCTTCATCTTTATTGATTTTGCAACCTGGAACTATTGGACTATTAACTGAATTACTCTCTAACATACCAAACCTCTTCAAAACTTCAAGTGCATATTTTCTTTGGCATATGTAGATACCATCTAACTCCTACAACACTTCGATACCAAGAAAGAATCTCATATTTCCCAAGTCCGACATGTCAAACTCTCTCATCATAGAACTTTTGAATTCAAACATCACGATTTTGTCATCCACAAAAAAGATTAAATCGTCAACATAAACACTTATGATGATGATTTTTCCTTCCCTGCTTCGCTTAGTGAACAATGTCTGCTCACTGTCACACCTTTGGAAACCTTCACTGATGAAGTGTGCTTCGATTCGATTAAACCAAATTCGTGGAGTTTGTTTTAATCCGTACAATGCTTTGTGTAACTTGTAAACTAGATGATCGCTGTCCTTTTTCTCATACCCTTTCAGTTGATCAACGTAAAAATCTTCGCTTATCTCACCATGAAGAAAGGCTGATTTGACATCCAACTGAAGAATCTCCCAACCTTTCTGTGCAGCTAAAGCAATAACCATCCTCACCATATCCATCCGTACTACTGGTGCAAAGACTTCTGTGTAGTCTATGCCATGCTTTTGTGATTACCCTTTAGCAACTAGTCGTGCCTTGTGCTTTTCAATCTCCCCATGTTCATTGTACTTTATTTTGTAAACCCACTTTACTCCGATTTTTTTTGCTTCAGCTGGTAGCTCAGTGAGTGTTCGTGTATTGTTCTTCTCAATAAAGTTGATCTCAAGGTCCATAGCGAGTCTCCAACTTGCATTCTTTACTGCTTCTTCAAAACGTAATGGACCAGTTGACATAATAAATGCCATATTTGCTTCATCAACTAATAAGCCTTCTCTACTAACATAATCGTGCATCCACACCAGAGGATGCCTTACTCTCTTTTTACCCTCACTTACCTCATTATTAAGATCAGGGGAACCATTTTCTTCTTCTCTACTTCCCTTATCACAACCGACCTCTCCTACTACCTCTCTATCATCATTGTTGTCACTCCCATCATCACTCGCCCATTCCACATCTTCATCATTTGCATCAGCCTCACCCCATTCTAAATCTAACAAAATTTGCTCATCATAACTCACACCCCAATCCCACTGTTTTTCTTCTGTGAAAATGACATCTCTACTCACAACAACCCTTTTAGCTATAAGATCAAACAATCTATATCCCTTAGACTCCTCACTAACACCCAATAATAAACAAGGAAAACTCTTATTGTCAAGCTTACCTCTTCTTACATCTTGAACATGTATGTGAGCTAGTTAACCAAATACTCGTAAGTGTTCTACTGAGGGTATCATTTCACTCCAAGCTTCTTCTGGGGTGATATATTTGACAACCAAAGTCGGACACCGGTTCAGAAAATAAAAGGTCCAATTCACCGCCTCTGGCCAGAATGTCTTTGGAATCTTCTTGTCAAAGAGCATTGATCGAACCATGTTCATTACTGTTCTATTCTTCCTTTCGGCCACACTGTTTTGTTGCGGTGTATATACAATGGTTAATTGTCTCTTGATTCCACTCATTTTATAGAAATCGCTGAACTCATTCGAGGTGAATTCACCTCTCCTATCAGTCCGCAAACACTTGACACAAAAACCCTGTTTCTTTCTCAACCATCTTCTTGAAACACTTGAAGAAATCCAATGCTTCTGACTTTTCTACTAACAAATACACCCATGATCTTCGAGTAAAATCATCAATGAAACATAAACATGTACCTTTTTCCACTATTGGATGTGGGAGTGATAGGCCCGCAAATGTCTTCATGAACGAGTTCTAACTTTTGACTTGCTCTCCACGTACTCTTCTTGGGTATGGGGTCTCGATGTTGCTTTCCATTGATACAATCTGTGCAAATTACATTTGAAGCTGGAAACTGAGGAAGTCCATGCACCATTTTCTTATACTGCAAGGTTCTTAGGCCCTTGTAACTTAGATGTCCATACCACCGGTGCCAAAGGTGAGAAAGATCTTGAGAGCTTGTGTGAAAGCACCTTTCTGGATGAGCTTGTGAAGAGGTTTGAGTCTGTGCTAGCAATATAAACATTATGTTGGCTCTTATGATAGTTTGAATAATCAAGTCCTTATCCGGATGATGGATCTTACATAGTCCTCTCTGAAACAAAACAGCCAAGCCTCTCTCTTGAATTTGCCATATGCTCAAGAGATTGTTTTTAAGCTCTGGAGCATAGTATACTTCGGTGACAACATGGTTGACTCCATTCAGCAACAGCTTAACACTTTATTTCCCAATTACATTCATTATGCTATTGTTTCCCAATTTGACTGAATGCCAAAAGCTCTCATCTAGTTTAGTAAACATAACTATTAGACCACATTGCTATTAAGTACTATTAGTGATTATATCAATAATCAATTTTTTCAATTTAAATTCATTTTTACGAGTATTCTTCAAATGAATTGATATTACAAAAAAACCGATATTTCGAATTTATTTTAGTCTTGTTTCCCAATTTGACTGAATGCCGAAAGCTCTCATCTAGTTTAGTAAACATAACTCGATCCCCACACATATTATTAGAGAACCCTGAATCAGGAACCATGCATCTTCTCTTCTGACCTCATGCAGCTTAACGTAAGACATTAAAAGCATTTCATCTTCCTCATTAAATTCTGCATAGTTTGCATCCTTGTCCCAAGTGGGACACTTGTACTGGAAATGTCCAAGTTTGTGACAATTGTAACATTCAACTGTAGCCTTGTTGAAAGCTTGACGACCTCTTCCACATTCTCTTCCTCTGTAAGCACTTCTTCCTCGACCCTTTATCCGAATATTTCATTAGTTGTTACTTTTAACACTTGTTCAACACCCCTACTTCTGTTGAATTTTTGCTTGTGCACAATTAGTGAACTTTGAAGTTCATCAATGGAAAGTGTGTCTTTGATGGAGGGTGTGTCTATGTCCTTAGATTCTTCAATTGAACAAACCACATAGTTGAATTTGTCGGTGAAGGATCTAAGGATTTTCTTACAAATAGTAACATTAGTCATAGTCTCTCCATATATTCTCATCTTATTGGCCACTGTCATTACTCTAGCAAAGTACTCAGTAATTGTTTCACCGACCTTCATTTCGAGTGTCTCAAAATCTCTTCTCAAGGCTTGAAGTGTAGATCGCTTCACCCTAGCATTACCTTCAAATTTCTTTTTCATCGATTCCCATATTTTCGTTGCAGTGTCTTTTTCCAAAATTGTCTCCAAAATCGTTCTGTCAATCACTTGGAAAAGGTAGTTCTTTGCCTTGAGATCCTTCAGCTTCAACTCATCTAGCCTTTTCTGCTACGTCTCAGTCGATGGTGCTATTCCTGGCTTCGTAACCGGTCTCAACCAGACTCTAATACTCTTTATTCTGAAGGAAATTTTCCATAAGCATGCTCCAATGATCGTAATGACCATCAAAACATGGTATGGAAGGTTGCACAAAGTTTCCTTTGGTAGTCATCTCCCTCTTTCTTTCTCTCTGTATTTGGAATCACTCGAAGAGCTCTTTCTTTCTTTTCGTGTTTGGAATCACTCAAAGCTGCGACTTTTCCACTCAAGCCCAGTGGGGGCTCTGATACCAGAATGTTGAGAACAAGTTCAGAAATTAAATTGCTGTAAACAAGAACACAACAAAACTGGAATGAATTTATTGAATATCAACAATGACTATTATATAGCCTTACAAGAACTAACAGAATGCTAAAATGCAGGCGACAAGAACATAAACATGCAGCAAGAAAGAGTCAAAACAAAAACTTAAAGAATCTGCAATTATCCTAATAATACTAGAAGACCAAAATACCCTTCACAAGTGGTGTTGGTTGCCCTGCATTTTTTGTTGTGTGTGTTCTTGATGGGGGTGATGGTGGCGGGTATGAGGTGGAGGTAATGGGTTTGAAAATGATGCTTAAAGGGATTATGGCAAATGATTTGTATGATTAATCAAAATCTTGTAAAGGAATTAACACTTAAACACTAATGAAAATATTCTAAAACTTGAAAAACGCAAAAATGGAATTTTTTTTTTCTTTTTGAATATGTATGAAGGAATTTTTCATTTAAATGATGTGTGGAATAAATATGTTTTCAAGAATGATATTCTTCATCTTGCTTTTGAACATTAATCGCCTATATATAGGCATCAATACTGTTCCACGAAATGGTGTCAAAATTAGATGAAAAACAACAAAAATTCAAATATCAACGATCATAAACGGTTATATTTTTTTCTCCACGCGGTTGCATAGGTTTGGCCTATGCTTCCACATAGTTAATGTAGTCACATGGCCTTTCAGTTCAAGTATGTGGCTATGCAACTGCATGCCATATTGAACTATACGGTCGCATAGTTCATCATTTTGGCCTCAAAATCTATTTTTTATTCTACAACCAATTTTATTAAGTTTTGAACAATATTTTCAACAATCACTCACTTGTTCAAAATTTTGATAAAATCTCATATTAAAAAATGTACAATACTTATGCATGGAAATTAGATATCTTTCGATTTGAATCTAATCGTAGAGTAATTCAAACAAAGTAAAGTTGAAATGAAATGTAGGATTAAAGTTTTGAACCAATTATTTCATATGACAATATCGGTAAGAACACACACACAAGTATTACATGCTCTTAAGTTCCTCATTCTCGCTTAGCGCTAATACCACTTTGCGCTCATCTTTTTCAACAAATTTTTAAAAGATCAATTTTAACTCTCTATTGAGGCGACATCACCTCAAAATTCATCTAATTTAAGTTCTTTGTTACTTTTAGAAATACTTGTACTTCATTAAGAGCTTTAAAACTCATTCCTCATTTCAGTAACAACAAACATTATTTAATTAGAATAGAGTTATTGCGGATTTTATAATGCTGAAACTATCTATATATCGAATGACTTGTTGTTACTATTTGAACCTGTGGCCTTATGCGATATGTGATCAGTATGTGAATGTGACCATAAATTATCATTGTTGTGATATTGACCTGTTTAATTAATCAATTGTGCTACATATATATAATGGTTTACATACTCGTGATCTGATGAAACATAATTGTATCATAATTTATTCAACCAAATAAAAAAAAAAAACTTTCATATTCTCTTTTTGATACATTATTTGTATATAAATAATTATGTAACTCTTTATGTACAAATAATATTACTTAATCAATCATTAGGTCACAAAATTGTCCTATTTTTTAAATTTTTTTCACAAATTTTTATTTTTGAAAGTATATCTTGAAACCTTTATTGTTATGAATTTTTCCCACGTAAGAATTCTATTGGCCTATAGGCTCAAATATTGGACTAGCTTTAGATTTTAAATTTTAAAAAATGTCATGTAGCTTTATCGTATTTAACAATAGTTAAGGAACACTTAATGAATCACTAATTTATTGTTCAAAATATTAAAGTATGTCAAAAATTAATCGAAACAATTTCATACATTCTATTAATTTTTAACAATACTAGTTTTTGCTCGTGCATTGCACGAGATTGGTTATTTTCTAAGGAATGTTAGCAAATTCTCCTACCAACAGAATATTAAAAACAGTGAAAAATAAATGTTTCATTAGTGATGATCAACGATGAAAATACTGTCTGTGATTGTCAACGACATCGTAGACCACATTGCTATTAAGTACTATTAGTGATTATATCAATAATCAATTTCTTCAATTTAAATTCATTTTTACGAGTATTCTTCAAATGAATTGATATTACAAAAAAAGCGATATTTCGAATTTATTTTAGTCAAATATGGACAGCTTCATCATGCATTTTGCTGATCCTTACATAACAAGTGGAGGAAAACTATGCGATCAATCTGCAATCATCACTAAATGAGAAGACAACAAAATCTAACCCTATTAGTGAAACAGAGAAAATAATTTTGAATTCATTTGAATTATTCAACCAATTATATGTTGGTTTTATTTTGTATCTGTTTTGTTAACATTGATTTATGGTCCTTTTACTACTCTCACCGGAATTCCTCACTCTAGGGGAAGTGAGCCGAGGAAAGGCGGGGAAGGTTCGATTCTATGTTTGGGTGGGTGAAAGCCCTGGATTACGTAGAAGCAAGTAAATAAAGCACCCCAGTGTTGTTTATTTCGAAAATATTGAAAGAAGTCGGATGAACATAGTGAACTAGTAGGCCTTTTCGAGGATTTTGGTTATGTTGGTTGGACCCGCTGGTGCCGGGGCCTGAGCTGGTGTTTGAGCTATGGTTTGGTGCAGCAGAAGAGAAGTACAATACAATACAATATTAAAACAAATCATTTACATACACACGAAGAATTCTCATTAATTCATAAAGGGCAAGCTGAAGAAAAAAGAAATAGACAGAGACATATATATACCTTGATACTGGTTGTAGTAACTCATTTTTTCTGATACCAAAAACAGAATGAATAATGTTGGGGTAGTTAAGATTCAAGAAAAGTTTACTCGAAGCCCCCTCTTAGGAAATTATCATAGTAAACAACATGATGTAATGTTGATCCCCCTTTTCTAATTTCCATGCATAAATTCAAATGGATTTCTATGATGCCATAGTTTTAAGCCTAAGTCGTGACTCATTTACTCTCTCCCTGAGGTTTCATTTTGTAACTCGTTAACTCAATGACAAAATAATATAGAAAATCTCAGTCAGTTTTGTTATTGGGGAGTAAAATGCCTTCCTGTATCTGGCATGTTTCTGGTTAAAATCATATGGTCGGTCAAATATCTTTCAACTTCTCCAAGACACTTTCAGACCTTTACAGAAATGCATGATCTAGTCCCACAGCGTTAACACCTTTTATTTCTAAGAGGCCTTCTTCGCCACCTGTAGAAAATAGGCTCTCTCCGTTCTTTCGATGTTATTAACTTTTTTCTTACAACAATACTTTATAGTCTCAAGTAATTAGTTTGTTTTACGTAAACACTCGTGTTGCCAAAAAAAAATGAAAAGAAAACAAAAGTATTAATGGTAGGAATATGTACAAATATGGAGGAAAAGATGTTCTTTAGAGCACATATGAAACAAGCTGGAGACTGATTTAGTTAAAGAGTTGCTGCCAGCCTGATTTCTCATCTTTTATTTCATATGAAAGTTATTAACCCATTGTCCTTTGAGATAAGTTGGATGCGTAATGCTAAAACTATTGTGGAAGAAGTTCTCAGTTCAGTCATAGATGACTCAAATCACTTGAAATAGTTCAGTGCACGGAGAAAACCTTCGTGCACACGCGGAGACACGCCCGTGTGTCTGTGTAGAGACATGGACGTGTCTCCATGACCTTTATGCAATGTCTCCGCACTGAGACGCGCGTCTCCATGTTAAACACTCCTGGAGAATTTTTTTTTTTTAAATGTCTGCAAGGAGACACCTAGTTATGTCAAATAGGCTCGCCGGCTCGGGCGGCATCACACCGAGCCTAGGCTCGGGCCGAGCCCCATTTTGGGGCATTGGCCCGTGTGGCACGGGCCGGCCCGTATATTAATTTTTTTTTTTAAATAAAATAGCTGCCCAACAGGCAGCTAAGTGCTCCCAGCGACAGCTAGGCAGGCAGCATTTTTAGCTGCCTGCAGCAGAATTTTTTTTAAATAAAACCCGAGCCGGCTCGGCTCGGCCCGGCCCGCTAAGGCTCGGGCCAAAAGCTCGGGCCGAGCCTCATTTTTTTGCTTCGGCTCGGGCAAAAAAAAGCTCGGTCCAAAAAAGCTCGGGCTCGGCTTGAGCTTTTTTTTTTTGGGCTAGGGCTCAGCTCGACTCGGCTCGTTGACATGCCTAGAGACACTTGTGTCCATGTCTTCGTGGAGACACGTAGACACTCTCGAAGAATTTTTTTTTTTTTTTTTTTAATGTTTGCACGGAGACACGGGCGTCTCCGTGCGGAGTCGACTCCGTGTCTCGCCCGTGTCTACGGAGTCTACTCCGTGTCTCGCCCGTGTCTCTGAGACCTTCGTGTAGCATCTCCACGCGGAGACACGCCATGTCTCATGGAGACACACTGGGAGATTTTTTTATATTTTTATTATATGTCTGCACGAAGACACTTTCGGAGAATTTTTTGTTTTTTTTTTAATGTCTGCACGGAGAGAGCAACCATTTTTTATTTTTATTTTTAAAGTCAATAATTGTAGATTTGAATTTTTTTTTT
Source organism: Fraxinus quadrangulata (assembly GCA_903798255.1). NCBI lineage: Eukaryota > Viridiplantae > Streptophyta > Magnoliopsida > Lamiales > Oleaceae > Fraxinus > Fraxinus quadrangulata. The sequence continues at coordinate 75,068 of CAIGRB010098056.1, read as the reverse complement.
TAACATATAGGATAGTAATATTTGATGATGAATTACAAATGAATAGTAATCCTCGTAAATGTCCAACTCGCTCGTGGGCCCAGAAGTGAATCAACGGCCGTTTGCTGACGTCCGAAGCCTACCACAAAATGCGCCATTTATTAATCCAATGATTGAAGGAGCATTTGCATCACCAGTCCTCAATTTATTCCTGAAGAACACATTATCCCTTAATATTTTTAAGGGAGTAACTTTTCCTTTGGCGGTCACTTGTTCAACTTTAATGTAAAGTTTTGCTTACAAATTTGAATTGGACTCTCTAGTTATGTTTTTGCATCTGCTTGAGAACCATTTTTCGAAAAATAAAATTTGTAACAGTCAAATTTTTTTTTTTTATTATTAAGAATGTGTGATTTAAAAATATAAAAACGTTTTAGATTTATGTGTAAAATTATTTTTTTAAGAGAATGTGTTGTTGAAAATGATTTTGAGAAAAATGATTTTTTAGATAATGAGATCAAACGAGAGCTTAATAATAGACACTTGAAAATTTAACAATTTAAATGGTTTCTATTATTTGGAAGTGTTTGTCAATATTGAACTAAATAGATTATACGGTAAAATTGAGAAACAATTTCGTTATGGGCAAAAAACTTAAAGCTATTGAAATAAACTTCGAAGACTGATCGATTATAGGGCAAGAATGTTAAAACTATTAAAATAACCACAAAACTAGCAGATTTACTTCCACAACAAACCTTTTCACTCTTTAATTTTATTATTTATTTAATTTTTCATTGGTTCACTACCTATGTAACCTTTTGACCCATTATAATTTCTTTTTTAGAGTTGATTTTTGGATCGGTTTTAAAATATCTATCTTTGGAGATTATTGTATTAATTTTATTGAAAGATTGAGAATCAATTTGTTAATTTTTGAAGGTTGAGGACTAACTTGCTACTTAAACAATAAGTGGAGACCAACGGAGGAATATATTATTATTTGGAGCCAAAATGAAAAAGAGAGAAAGCCTTCATCTTATTATTCAATGATAAATAAACTACTCCCAAACAAATACTTGCAATTTATATATACACAGTGAGTGAGTGAGAGAATTGTGTAGTTTGAGACAGTAGCTGCGGCAGAATTCCGGGTAAAACCACTATCACCATCTATATATGTTATGCACACTTTTGAATTTGGTTTAATTTTTGTGAAACCCTAGATTTTGAAACCCTAGATTTTTCTCTGCTACTCAGGTACGAAATGATTGTTTTGTTGATTCCTATTGTTTAATTTTGTATTGGAAATGATATTATTATTTTTTTGATTTTAGATGTGAGCTGAACTTTAGAAGTTCGAAAATTCATGTTGCTGTACCTATTGAGTTTTCTTTAGACTGTCAGTGATTTTGTGAATTTATTCTTTGAAAGATATAGGCTGATTGATTTGATTATAGAATGAATAAATTAGAAAAAAGAAAAAAATGAGGTAGCAAGTGTTGGTGATGTATGGAGTTCAGAAGTTACGTACCTTTTATTTTTACAATTACATGAAATAGAAAGAGTTTAAAAGCTATAATTCTTATTGTCAAAATATATTGTTATTGATAGGTTTATAGTAAATAGACGTGAGTACAAGTTAACAGGTACAAATTGAAAAGAACTCTTGCTAAAATTTACCTGAAGTTTCACGTTTCAAGCAAATATATGATTGTCCCCATGATCATGGACATCAATCTGTGATCATTCAGGTTTTTTTATCCTTCTTAGCTCGGTTTTATGCTTCTCTTATCTATTTGCTTTACCGCAACTTCAATACTTGATCAAAATGTGTCCAAATCCTGCCATACTGCATGTGTGAGCAACTGATGAGGATAGCGAAAACTGAGAAAAGATAATAAAATATAAAAAGTTAGTATGAGTCACAGAAGAGGAGGAGAAATTAGGAAAATTTGGTTAACTTACGTCAAACAGTCAAAGAACTAAAGATGCGGTGGAAAAGATTGTCTAATGAAAGTAATGAAGAAAACAAATTTATACTGCTGAGTTGTTGTCTCAAGGATGGAGTTCTCATCAAAATAAATTTTGATGAGCGGAGTATTTAAGTGGTCTATGGCATCATCCTTGCAATCTGAGCGGAGTATTTAAATGCGTTGATCGCTGTCAGAACTTTGGTTATAAGGAAAGAGAAACAGCAGAAGTTTACATTTGAACATGTCATGTAGAATTTATTGAAAATCAGGTATAATATGGTTTTAGGTGGAAGGTCAAAATTGTGCACCCTTCATGGGCCAAAGCAATAAATTCTTCTACCAAGATCACATTCTTTGGTCTTCCATCAGAGAAAAGTTAACCCACTACACTGAGGGCACTTCATCCATATTCTAATGGTCTATGGCATCATCCTTGCAATCTGATGTGGTGAGGTCACTATCATGTTCCTGCTTTGCTGACATCTTCCAAATCAGTGTTGGGGTTCTTTCGCTGTTTGGAAGCTGACAGGTAACTCTTGAAGAGCTCTGAAGATGGCTTGCGGCTCTAAGTCCTGCATAATGTGTATTTCCTCACACTTGGTTTTGTGCTCAGATATGAATTGCACTAGCGTTTTAGTTCATAATGTAATCTGTAACCCTAGATAATGTTGAAGAGGGCCTCATTTATGAGTCCTATTACATTATTCTTACCTTTTGAGGTAAAATTGCGTTTGGTTATAATGATTCATTTAGTGCTTGTGAAATCATGTGGAAATATCATTTATTTTATGTTGAAATTATCTGCCCGGGGGGGGGAGCACTGCTTAGCTGAATGTAATCAGTTGTTATCTTGACCTTGCAGGTTAACTAAGATAAAATATGAGTACGTTGGATGTAGCTAAAACAGAGTTTTCTCTTGCAGTTAAGTAATGGAGAGCCAGGCACAGCTCAAAATGTCGACAAATCCACCAGCTTGGCACGAAAAGTGTTCCGTCTGTTTAAGGTAAGCTCTACTCGTATGTTTCCAGTTGTTGTTAGGCATGCCTGTTTTACATGGTATACTCTTGTGGTGTCTTGAAAGTATTATATGCTTCATTTCAATTTTATTCCATCCTTGTATCTCTTTTGTGTATTCATGTACAAGATTAGAGGTTTTATTTTTGAAAGTGGTGGCAGAATGCAGTACCCTAGAAATTAGAATACAAAGAGCTGTTACGATCATCTCATGTTCTTGACAAGTTTTTATATTTCTTAACTTTGCAGTTTGTAAATGATCTGCATGCTCTAATTAGTCCAACTGCTTCAGGAACTCCAATTCCACTGATTTTGTTGGGAAAGGTATTAGCATCTTAATTGTAGAATTCTACCCATTCCTCCTCCTCCTCCTCTGTTTTTTTAAAATTGTCTTAACATGTTTAGTTGGTGTTTTGTTTCAGTCTAAAAATGCATTATTGTCCACTTTCTTGTTTCTCGATCAAATTGTGTGGCTTGGTAGGACTGGCATATACCAGGTACGCTTTGAATTTCTCCTCTAGTTTTACAATAGTTTGGAAAGTGATTATGAAATACATGTAAGCAAGATGGTTCTAAATCTTATTTTTACGCAGAACAAAGAAAAAATAGAACTGATTGGAAGGATATCTCTTTTCTGTTGGATGGGCTCTTCAATTTGTAGCACTCTGGTTGAGGTATGACACACCTTCCTCGTCTAGTTTTGTGGCTTTGACATCATGTTATTTTAATCAGTGCTTACAGCAATGGATTTATGTCTGGTGTACTTCCTCATCTGTGACTGCAAATTGGAGAACTTGGAAGGCTTTCAGCTTCGATGAAGAAGTTAGAGAAGGAACTGAAGAACACGAATAAATACAAGGTAGCCTCTTGTTCACCCTCTAAACTGATTTAATCAGATTTGGCAATTCTTAACCTTTATTTCATCTGGATGATATGGTCTTTTTTTTTCGTTGCATTTCTGTGGCAGAATGAGCATTATCGTAGTAAGCTTCAAAAGTCAAATGAAAGTTCTCTAGCCCTGGTTAAAGCAGGCATGGATATTGTGGTTGCGGTTGGGTTGCTTCAACTGGCACCCAAGAAAGTCAATCCGCGTGTAACAGGTGCCTTTGGATTTGTTAGCTCGCTCATCTCTTGTTATCAGGTACCCTCCAATTTCTATTCAACGTTTTATCGTCATTTTCAAATAAATGATTAAGGGCATATTTGGCCATGCTTAAAAAGTTTACTTATAACTGAATAAGTTTGTTTCGAAATAAATTTTTTTTTTTTTAAATTGGTCAAAGTTGGAAATTATTTAGTTACTTATTTTGATGGTTAAGTCAAGAGTTACTTTCAAAATGAATTTTTTTTTTTTTTGGTAACTAGAAGTAGGAAAAAGGTAAGTAAGTTATCCAATTGTATTTGGAAACGAACTTTTACTTTTTAAATCTTAGCCAAACATGCTCCAATGCAAAATCACCATCTTACAAGAACCAATAGCTTTAAAAACATGAAGAGTTCAAACTTCAAACTATGCATGTCATCTTAATTAATTTTCAGGCTAATTAGGGCAAAGATTGCAGATAACTATGTAGTTTTTTTGAGGCAGATAATTTAGTATTATTTTTTGGGAACGATTATCTTAAATTCCCGTATACAAGTTCAAAAATTACATGATTGGAGGACAAAATTTCGGGGACTGCTTAGCTGCCACCTTGCAAGTTGCAATAGTATATTCACTTGCAGTTGCTCTGAGTTTTGATAATGAAATACTTGTCTTGCAGTTGCTTCCATCACCAGTGAAGGCCAAAGCGCCCTGAAGGATTTACCTGCTCAACAAGCCGAAGTGTTGTCATTGTTCATTTTGCCCATTACTCTATAATAATATGTGGCATCTCATTTTAGCTGTGTTCATGAATTGCATCTTGCTGATTTACACACACAAACACACTTGAGAAGGACACATAATAACCTAATCCCAAGGCGCTTAAAAATTTCATGAAGAGATGGAAGTACCTTTGGCAATTGGGGTTTTTGGATTTTCGATTTTTGGGATGGGATGGGATCCGTAGTCGGGAAGAAAATCACCTACAGCCTACCAATAAAACGCTTATATCTTATTCCTTGTGTTCACCTATTCAAGGAAGGGGTTTGAGTATAAGATGCAAATAGCTAAAATATCGTCTTGCTTTGTATTACGCGAGAAAGCAAGATTAGTGCAGCTTAGAGATACGACCACATAGGGTTATAATGTGTTTTGGACATGAATGACATCATATTTGAGATTTCTTATATACTAATACCGATTGCCTTTAATGGGCCAAACTGTGAAATACAATTGCTCCCGTTTGGGTTCCATGTTTTTCAAAATATATTTTTTGAAAATTCATTTCGACCACACATTTTTCTATAAAATAATATTACGTAAATCAAGAATTTTTTCTTATTTTTAACTATACATTATTTTCAAAATCACTATTCCAAAACATTTTTTCCCCGAAAATTTCATTTTAATGGAGCCCGAACTGATGAGATATCACGACTAATCCCTCCGCCTAAGTGGCTCATGTTTTACTATTAAACATTAGGGGAAAATTTTTCCACCAATGACAAAAGTTGTTAGAAAATGGACCATTCAATTTGTCAGATACCGAAGTTTCTTTCTTTTTTTCTCCCGTATTTCCTAGTTCTTTCATGTTTTTATAATAGTGTCTTGGTCTTTCTTTACTGTTCTTGCTTGCTTGTTCATTCTCTGCCTTGTACTTTTCCTCCGTTGTTTGGCTATTTGCACACCCGTTTGGAAAACTTTTAAAGCGTGATTAAATTTTCTTTATTTTATTTCTTTTCCTTTTAGTTGGCTCTTCCCTTCTACTTTTCCCCTCGGCCGCCCTCCTTTTGCCCTTTCCAATTGCCTTTTATTTCGTGAGGTTCAACCTTGTTAAAATGTGTAATATCTCGTCTTTTAAAAATGAATAAAATAAGCTCATGTTTAATTTTTTTTCAAACTCATTTTCAATTATGCATTCTCTCAATCAAATGTTTTGCACATAAATCGATAATTTTTTCGACTTTTTAATAGTACATTTATTAAAAAAAAATCAATTTTCACAAAATATATGTCAGTAACAAGATTCACTTGTAATATGGCACATGTCCCAATAAATTCCACATGTATTGCGTTGGT
>CAIGRB010098056.1:44261-67551 GCA_903798255.1 Fraxinus quadrangulata | reverse complement strand
AAAAAAAAAAAAAAAAATCGGCACACGAGAACTACATTGTAAAGGCAATTTTCATCACTTTTAAAATTAGGGATAATTGCAGCAAAAGCTCCAAACCTTTGACACTAGCAGATTTTCCTTGATTTGTTGCAGCCGATCCCTAACATTTCCAAATGTTGCAGGTGAAGTCCTTCTTTTTATCCACAATTCCGTCAATTGGCCAAAATTTTAACTTTGACCATATTTTTGGCAAAAGAGTAACTTTATGTTTTCCTCTCATCCCCCACGTCCACCCCTTCCCCCACCTCAAATCCAAAATCAGCCACCCGACCATGACACCTATAATTCTTTAGGGTTCGTCTTCTACAAAATTACAAAGAAAAACCCAAGAAATATAACAAGGATGAGTGTGGAAATTTGGAGTCCAAGATACCAAAATAATTAAACCTAGAAGCTCAAGCATCCAATAAAAAGTAATTTTTTTCAGAGTTTTGAAAAATTGGTAGGTACTAAGATTACAATAGTTGTTTTTATTTTGGATTGCTCAGAATTTTTCTTGAAATCGAGAAAAAAAATTCCCAGATTCTCTCTTTTCTGCTTTAAATTTCTTTGGAAGAATATGGATCAGAAAATTGTGGAGGAAGTGAAACGCAAGAAAGTGATTAAAAAAATAGAAAAGTGAAGAGTCTCATCCTAAATTCTTTCGATTCTGATTTTGGGTTTGAGATGGGGGAAGGGGTGGGCGTGAGGGTTGAGGGTTGAGAAGAAGAAGACGATTGTTTTTTTTTTTTTAATTTCCTATTTTTTTAAATTTAATTAGTTTAATTATTTAATGTGATAAATATAAAGATACTCTGTTGTCCCTTTTTAAAATATTAAAAATATAGTTAAAGTTAAATTTTTTATTAATTGATGGAATTGTGGATGAAAATTATTCAGAAAGGCTTCACCTGGGGTGACGACTGCAATAAATTAAAAATTTGAGAAAAGTTAGCCAATGTTTCAAATATTTAGAACTTTTACTGTAATTATCCCTTAAAATTAGTATTACTTTGTTGGCTTTGGTATCATCCAAGTTTTGAGGTCAACGATTCAAATTCATAAAGATAGTAGTTGGGTAAATTGTGGCGTACTCGAACAATTTATATCTGACTTTGTTTATTGTAAAAATATTTTTTTAATGGAAGTGAGAAGAATGAGGTGAAGTCGCGAAGAGTCCAATTTAGAGCGAATGTTTAATATTTATATATGGAGAAATTTAAAATTGACAATGTGATTAGTTGGGGATGTTATGTCAATCCTTTATTGGTGAATAATCAAGGCACAACAAATTCGATGTAATGCTATTTATCTTCAATAATAATCATCATTAATTCGGAAGATAACAGAGCTCCAATTCGTTATCCAATAAAGTTGTGATGATTATTGCCACCTAGACTGACAATGATTGTTCATCGAACAATATTATTCATCATCACTGATGTCAAATTCGTTATTCAATAAAGTTGTGATGATTATTGCCACCTAGACCAACAATGATTGTTCATCGAACAATATTATTCATCATCACTGATGTCAAATATCAGTTTAGATGACAACTGTATGACATTAAATAATGAATTCGCAATTCACTTAAATGCATTGTCACACGATTCATTAATTTAACTTATCAAGTGTGGCCATTAGACTGATGCTAAATAATATAATTTTTATCTATAATAAGCCCCCATTTGAACCCTACTATCTAAAAACTCATTTTCAACGTAACATTCTTTTAATGAAATAATTACTTACCTAAACGAAATTTTTTCCCTACTTTTTAATCATACAATTTAAAAAAAAAAAAAAAAAAAATCAGCCTCTGTTTGATACCAATTCTTGCCAATTTGTAGACATTTTCCGACCGTTGCAACAGTACCTGTCTGACAGAACATGTGCCTTCACTTTGAAAATAATTTTGTAAACATTCTCCATTCTACCCTCAAATCAATTCTTACTCATTCGCCAAAATTCACAAAAGGACATTATAGTATTCAACAGAGAAATTGATTAGCAAGGAAACAAAGTAGCAAGCGGTGGAGCCCACTTGATTTGACAGAAAAATGCATTCTTGCCATAGATAATGTCTACCAAATGGAGGCTCATTATTACAAACTCATTTTTTACAAAAATGGGGCTCAAATATATTCAAATATCATTTTTCGATTTGAAATCACATTTTAATAATAAATTTATATTTATTATTTGTAGATTTTGTACCTATTCTGTTAAAAAGTTGATTAAAATCTAAAGTAAAATTAATAATCAAATTTTAACTATATATTTTATGAAATTCATAAATTTTCAATCACATATTTCAACAATTTTTATAAGAAATAAACGAAAGAATTACATCTTTATCCAAACCAAATAGGGGCGAATCATCTTGATTAATACGCAATATTGTTCAACCTGCCTCCAAATATAGAATAGTCCGAGTCTCCTAGTAAAACTTCAACTCTGTCGAAAAATCGCCCTTCTTTCTCTCTCCTTTCTTCCCTCCTTCCCTCTCACCCCCTATACATGTATATATATCCCACCCTTCCGTCATCTGCACCATCAGAATCTGTCAAAAATATATACATACAGAGTCATCGAGATATGGAAAAAAACTCGTCAAAAACTATAGAAATCACTGTAATCTCAGGCGAAGACCTGTGCGTGAACCGGAGGCAACGGGTAAAGAAAAACGCTTTTGTTATCGTTCAAACAGATTCATCAAGAGCAACAAAAATGGATACGGATGGTGGAAGCTACCCAGTATGGAATGAAAAGCTTGTTATGGAATTACCCATGCATGCGCGTTTTATTAATGTGGAAGTTCAATGTAAGACCTTTTCCGGTGGAAATAAACTCATCGGAACTGCGAGAATTCCGGTTTCAGATTTTTCTGGCGGGTATCTTCCGGAAAATTATCTGAGTTTTTTGAGTTATAGGTTGAGGGATAGGAATGGCGAGAAGAATGGGATTATTAATCTTTCTGCGAAGGTGATAGGGCCGGAAAATACAAGCTGGGCCGCCAGTTGTTCGAGGCCGTGGACGAAGGTTCCTGCGGATAACAAGGTTTCCGGTGGGACCGTGGTGGGTATTCCAGTGCCATACAGTTATTGAGAGAAGGAATTTTCTTTGCTTTTTTTGGTAAAAAATATGTAAATAGCTTGACGGCTTGACCCTTCTTTTATTTTTGAAACGATTGACGGATTGACTTATTCGTGATAAAATTATTCTATTGCAATAATAATTCATATTTGTAAACAAGTAAATTATATTTGCTATCTTCGATGCCGTCAAAAAGAGTTTTCCAGGAAAAATGAGTTTTGAAACGAGTAATGATATTTTTTAACCTATCATCCAGTGCCAATTAAATTGGACAGTGTGGCTACATAACATTTCTGTTTTGGAGTAGTATGGTTAAAAAATAGCGTCAAATATTTTACTGTGAGAACGTGTGATTAAAAATGAGTTTTTGAAAAATGATAAATAAACTAAGGATTAAAATTTTACATAAACCCATCTAGCCACTTTTTTACCTAAACCTATTTAGGTTTGTGAAATTTGACACTTAATCGTCTAATCACCATTTTTAACACAAACTCACTTAGACTGTAAAAACTTGAACTCAGATCTTATCGTGTGATCATACTCTACACTTATCAATTTATTATGCCACGTTAATCACTTCATATCATTAACGAACACCTTTAATTTAGTTGGGCCCACTCTTAATTATCATACCAAAATCCTTTCGTATTCCAATAAATTCTAGTTTCAAAAATTTCCATGTAGAGCCGTCTTCCACTACTATTTTACCATTAGAAAACAAGGAAAATCTACAGCAACCCATAGCGCCATATGACTTGGGCCGCACTTTGAAACAAACAAACAAAAAAAATAATATGCACCAACTGTAGTTTCTTATTGAATTGAAAATTATTGATTACACATACAGTACACTTTCAAGACATTGAAATGTGTAGCAAAACCGCATATACACTAAAAGAAGAAAAAGAACTATGTGCTGATACTATTTCAAGTACACAAACAAATGGCAGTGTTGTATTGCCGGGAAGTATGGACGACAACCACCACCACTCAGAAATATCGATTATACTTCTTCACTACCACTTTGATTGCCATTTTTAAGAATGTCAAACTTGCACAGAGGACACGTGGCATTCATGTACAGCCATTTGTCTATACAGGCAGAGTGAAAATGGTGACGACAAGGGAGTTCACGCAGTTCAGTTCCATCTGTGGCGGGATCCGCCCAAGAACAACCAGTCTTGTGGTGGTACGGAAGGCACGGACTCCGCGATCGTCCCGCGCCCCCTTTACTAATACCACGGCTGGCTGCTTTTTATGCAAAAAAAAAGACGTGAAAATTAAAATTAAATTTTAGTAAATTTTGATAAAATTGATGAAATATATATTGTTAAAAAATTGTGAGTTCATGAAATATGTGATTAAAAATAATTATTGACTTTAATTTAAATTAAAATCTAAATTTTAATTTTACTAAACATGCCATATATGTTTATTATGTCATAGAAAAATCATAAATGTCGTCCTGTCACATACATAATCTATCATGAAATACAAAGTACACTTTCTAAAGCACCCAGTGCTCAGGCCAAGTGGTGGCGGCGCATTGCACCTCCCTGTCCCTAGCTTAAAAAATAGCTAGGAACACGAGACCCCACTCGAAAAAGAATTTGGCAAAATGATTGTATGATCAGCCTTTGATGACTATTTATAAAAATATAGGTCTCCACCAACCAAACCGTAAGACCATGTATAAGGACTGACATCTGCCTAGTGCAAAAAGGTCAAGTTAGTGTCATGATGACAAAGAAATCGATGACTAAATCTCAGATGAAAAGTGACTAACAACAATGGGTCTAAAGTAACGAAATTCCTTGTCACGTAAGTTTTAACAATTCTCAAGAAGATAGACATGCCTGTAAAGAGCACCGAATAGAGACGCTATGAAGCTTCAGTATTCTATTGGATGGGGCTTAGGCCAAGATGGCCTCCCCAAGCAGCGTTGCACTAAATTATAACTCAAATGAAACAAATAGTATATAAACACCCGAAGTTTCTAGGTAATTGTCACCCCTTTTGTTTAAGTCAGGTTTTAGGACTTTTTCATTTTATCATCTTATTCAGAATAGAGCTGTCATCCACCGTGCTCCACCACCTTCTACCGTGTCCACCACCTTCCACCACTATTTCACCATTACAAAAGCTGCAGAGCACTGATGGAAGACTAGTATGGACACCAACCAACAATACCATAAGACTTGGGGGCTACACTTCGAAAACAAAAAACTAACATGCACCAACTGTAGTTTCTTATTGAATTGAAAATTACAGATAATACAGAGAGTACACTTTCAAGTCATCGAAATGTTGTGCAAAGAAGTTCAACTCATCGCTAAAAGTGGCACAGAAACAAGAACTTGCCATGACTAGCAAAAGCCCCACATTCATCAAATACACTAAAGAAGAAAAAGAAAAATGCGTTGACATACTATTTGAGTAAACAAACAAATAGCAGCTGTATTGAACCAAACTATGGACGACGAAGACGACCACTCAGAAACACGAAGGAACCCTGGAATGGATCTCGATTACACTTCTTCACTACCACTTTGATTGCCATTTTTAAGAATATTGAACTTGCATAGAGGACATGTGGCATTCATGTACAGCCATTTGTCTATACAGGCAGAGTGAAAATGGTGATGACAAGGGAGTTCACGCAGTTCAGTTCCATCATCGTAAGCACAAAGGCATATGCAGCATTCCTGAAAACCAATGCAGAGATGAATGCCAAGAAACTCCATTTATATTTGCTTGATTAGTAATGAGAAAATCTGAATAACTGTTCTTAGACGTTGATGTGTTTTATGAATTCATGCTAGCAAGTTAACAATTCATAACCCCAATAAACCTTTAAATTGAGATCCCAGAACCCGAGTAAGAGCATGATTGATTGAACGTAAAAAACTAACTCATAAGTAAATAAGTTTATTTTCAAATATATATATTTTTTTTATTGGCTAAAGTTTGAAATAAATAAGTTACTTATTTTGATAGTAAGATAAGAGTTACTTTCAAAAGAAGTAACATAGTTTATTTAAAAGCTTAAAAAAAAAAGGTTATCCATAATTCTCCCACATTTCCAACCTCCCCCCTCCACTGGTATATTGATAATTAATGCAACTAATGGACAATTAGTAAAACGTGTATACCCAATCTCACACCAATTATGCTGTTGTAAAGAACAGTCCGAAGAAAGAAAAGAAATCTCAAATGAATTTGAAAATTTTCTATCCATGTGAAGAATAAAAACTCTAACTGAACATACCGCATCCTCTAGAGGAAGAATGTGTTCAGCAGGTGAATCAGTGTCGCATTCGGTCATTATTCCTCCAAATGATTGTTGAATCTCACCACTTTGTTTGTCAAAATCACCAATTCTCCGGAATTTGTATTTAGGCAGTCTTTCAATGTCTTCCTTAGTCGCTCCTTCCTGTTTCCATATGAAAACAAGTGCCAAATTAAAAAATTAATACTGAAGCACCAAGAGGAAAATGTTGGGCCAAATAAACAAGTTTAGTACACAGAGAAAGCAATTGATACTTGACGCAACCTCCAATACAGAATCACCGAGTACAGACACCTTCGACTTTTTGTTAATTTTCTTAAAATACAACTATATGCCTCATTCTCACAAAAGCATAATCAGAACATTTTATTGTAGATAAACATGAAAACATAAATCAATGTCATAAAAAACTACTGCCGTCAATGGAAGTGACGATCCAACTTAAGTGGGAATTATCAAGACAACTCATATAGTGAGCACACAAACCTTTAAGTCAGTTACACTTCGTGATTGGTGAATGCAGATTCTAATAGAGTATATGATCATGGTACCATAAGGAATTCCCAGGACTTCTTTCATAATCATATATGATGAATTCACTTGATATTTAGGGAGAATTGGAAGCAAGTGATATCATAAGCGAACGAGTAAGGTTTTTCCCTTCATTTGAACATAGAGTGGAAGTAGGAGGGAAGGGAAAGAAAGGAAGAAAAAGTAACCTTATGGTCCACAGACGGGGGGAAATAAAGTGATTGTTTTATCCATTATCACATCAACACCAGCATACCTTAAAAACCATCATGCACTACACTAATTCTACTGCATGGGGGTTTTTTTTTTTATAAGTTATATATAATTAAAATTATTCGACAGATAAGTCGATTACAAATATGGGTACCTACACTTCATAAAATGTCTTAAAATAACCATATAAAATGCTAAGTTTTAGGAGTTTTTTAGGGCTCATTAGATTTCAGATTGAAACACACAAAGGCACAGCAATGAATAATATAAATTTTTTGCAGAAATACATAAAAGAACGAGGTGAGAAGTTTTTCCCTTTATCAAGTTACCAACCAATTGTGCACAATTCAAATGTAAATAGGGTATAATGACCAAGAACGAAGTTCCCGAAGTGATCTAATAGGATAAAATAGGGCAGTTGGTACATCTGGAGAGTGGGTCCTGTTTCCACATTTGATCTTTGAAAGAACAGGAATTAGTTTTTTTTCTATATGCTTGAAAGATTGGGGTGGGGGCATAGGAAACACATATTGTTCAAATCCCATTAGTAAAGTGCCCAAAAGGTACTTAATGACACAATAATTCAACTTCTTAGAAAGTATGATGAAGAGAGGAAGTTATCTGTATTATCCATATCAACTCTCACATTGCTTGCCGCAAGAACCAATACCCACCCACCCAACCCTACTAACCCCCAAAATCCATTGCATATATGCATACACATTGATAGGAAAGATCATTAAAGGAAGTTGCTCAGGGCCATCGGTATCATCAAGCGCCATAGCATGCTTTTGCCCCTTTTTTTTTTACTTCATGAAAGATCGCGATAGGAATACAAATTATTTCCAACCCTCTCCCCTGGTGCCGGTAACTTTAAGATGATAGAGGGTAATAAATCTAGACGTGTCCTTGTCATAGCTAAACTGTACATATTTAGATCATTATTATTCAATGAACACAGTATAATCTGAGCTGAGTTTCTATGAAATCAACCAGAGCATAAGTCCAAGAGATGCAAATCCACCTGAACTGCACTCTGGCTGCTGTCAGCAAAAAAGTTCAACAACCACACACAGAAAGAGAGAGAGAAATGCAGTTCATTTTTATAGCAAATTACAGGTATAGGTAAGAGATTCTAAAGTTATAGCTACCTGATCTGCTACTGCATATAAGATTGCAATAATACAAGGTAGACAGCAGCATACAGCAATTCCAATGACACATGCCACAGCAATGCAGATAACAACAAATAACACATCGAAAGCCAGAAATGTAATACAAAGCCTGCAAAAACAAAACCCCGTGAATGGATAATAAACAGAGGAGAGGAAAAACTAATATTAATATTGAGGCCTCAACAAAGAAGATATGCCTGGACAAACCAGTAAAGTTGTGGTGAATCCTTAATCAAACTTTGGCCACCAGCAGTTACCCAGTAGAACCCCATTATCCACCAAATAAATGAGAACATTGTATTTGCTGACTCCAGATGTTTAGCAACGCTGCAATAAAATAGTAGAAAGAGGTCATTAATTATCTATTTCTTCAGCTCAAACCCGTGATATATAAACCCTTAATAGATTAATGCTTGCCCCTGTGCAAATCTAAAATATTAAGAAGTGAGAAAATTCTCTACATATGCAAAATGGAAAGATACAGGGCATCTAGGACTTGGGATTGGTGATCAAATATGAAACCTAGACACCATAAAGGTCCTTCTGTGTCAACAAAGATTTATCATTCAGTCCAACGGGTGGAGACAAGAGGTGATGAAATAATACATTCTTCAACAAGGGAAAATATAGACAAAACTATTTGTTAGCTCAGAAGGAATATTACTATCATTTAAATGCTTAAGAAAAACTAGTCTTTTGGAATCAGAGACGCTTTACATTTGGCAGGTCATGGTGGTGTCCCTCGTGCCTTCCTCAAGGGTCTAACTCTAAAAATTTTTAACTAGTAATCCCTATGGTAAGTTGTTTTTCAGAAATAAAAAAGTGTTCCTCGTGTCTGGAGGAGAAATTTGAGAAACAACTAGTTTTACTTTCTCCTATCGAGTAACAATAACTAGTTTTTTCTATTATCAAAAAGAGACGAGTCATTACACCCCAAAATTTCTCTTCCATTCGACTGCATCAACATGTAAAGTAATCATTACTTTAGCAATCCACCTATACAAAATCCAGCAGGCATGTGTGGTTAGACACCAAATTTTAACTTCCCAATAAAATGTCTTTCACCAAGACCAATTCCAACAACATAAAGCCAGAGGTTAATTTACGGACAAGAACTCATATCTAATCTCGCATTAAATGGATAAGAAAATCCTTAAGCCACTTAATAACATTAAACTTCAAAGGCCTTAATATTCCCCAGCTTCCAATTCAAATGTGGTGCCTCGACTTTTGCAGAGTCATTCACCCGTTTTTCTGACAGCATTTGATACCCATTTTATAGCTAAGGTCAAAATTCTATAAATGCTACTTAAAATAAATAAATAAATCGACATACCATTTCGGTAGAAAAAAAAGACCATGAATTTGATAGCAAAAGTCAAGACCGCATTCTGTATAGTATAGTTTCATCATGACTCTGTATGTATAATAATTCAAGAAATCTACCTATATGAATAATAATTCAAGAAAAAAAATCAGAATACACATGACTCTGTATGTATACCTAGTTTCATCATCATTTTGGTGGCCCTCGGGAGCATAATCAGCAGACTCCACCTCGTCACTTCCGGAACTTGAATTCGAGTAATTCCTACTGTACCTAACCCCATCCCTTGAGCTCCCCTCCAAATTTCGCTGTGACCTCTTCTTATACTCCATCCATACACACACCATGTGAAGAACGCACTGAAGAGCATATCCCAAAATCCACACCCTCAAAGGCATCGACGGCGACTCGTTCCGGCTCATGATCATCACAGTAATTGTAACAATCACAAACGCCAGGTTCCAAATGAGGTCCAGTATCACTATCGGCTTCGAGTAGGCCCAGTCGCTCTGTCGCTCCTCGATTTGCTCTGCCGCAGCCTCGCGCACTCGAACAGACGGCTCCCGCATCACGCGGCTGCGGCTGCTGGCTTGGCGGAGGAAGCGAGCCGCACCTCGGAGGCTTGGCGGGCGGCGCATGAAGCGGGAGCGCGTTCGGATGATCTGGTCTCCCAGTAACGGCGTCGTATCAACGGCATCATTGGAATTGGAATTGGAATTGTCAGAGGACATAGTTTCGGCCGAGAATTGATTTGAACAGTTAATTACCTTTTCCAAATTGAAAGATGCATGTATTATGTGATTTATTGGTGAGGGTTTGATCCGTGGGTGGAAGTCGAAGATTCGGTGAGGATGAGTTACATGTGATTACTGTCTCTGTCTGGGTGTGCGAAGGTACGTGAAAGAGAGAGTAAGCTAGTGAATCTGGATTACGTATGGCTGATATTATTTACATTGACAAAATAAGTCAAGAATTGTCGCTTAATAATAGTGAGAAAAGTAAACTTACTTATAAGTAAATAAATATGTTTGGACGCAATTCAAATAATTGAAACAATACTTTTAAATTGGCCTAAGGGTTAATAAAATTGAAACACGCGAACTTATAAGGTAGCGATTAATCAAATTATTGATAGAAAATATTTAATTAATCGTGCCAAATTTCAACGTTTTTACTTATTTATCTTTGAAACGCAAATATACTAAAGGCAAACAAGTGTATTAATTTAAATCGATCACCCACCCCACCAATTACATAAGTATACACCTAGACATGATTTTTAATGCACACTTGTATAGTATAGAAGTGTTCACGTTGTGTTTGTTCAAGCCCAAGAAAATTTGTGTACAACGCAAAAAAGAGTTATTGTTAGTGTTATGCTTCATTTGGGATTGATTTTAAAATTTTAACTTCTAATTGTCAAAAGGTCGGGATTTATTTTAGACGTTTGATAGGTTTTAAAATTGTGATTATAGAAGAATACGTGTTTTAAAATTGTGATTACAGAAGAATACGTACCACCCGAGAGTAAATTTCGAGAATAGCAACATGGTCAATTTTTAAATTATACTTTTAGCTTCTTCAATTATCTATAAATAAAATATTAATTTTAACCATAACTAATTAAATTAATTCTTGTTTTTACTATATGAAATATGCTTTTATTTTGTAATTATATAAATTTCGATATTCTTATAGATGTTGATTTTTGAATTTAAAATAATTACGGTAAAATACATTGTCTTAGAAAATATTTGATAATAATATTTATTATTACAAAAGTATATATTATAATACTACTAATGATGACTATAATTATAAAAAATTCATTAAAATCAATGCCCATTTAATAACCAAGACAGCTTAAGGCCCATTTCGTATGACTATTCCTTTTGTTTTAGCTTCCTGTAGAAGAGTTTATTGACGAAACTACCTTAATTTTTATTTAGAAACTAATTTTTAAAAGAATTTTCTATTCTGAAAGTGCTTTTAGAGGAAATCGCATTAAACCGTCTTCCTCTAAAAACTTTTATAATTAAAAGAAACACTTCTATAAAATAAGCCAAACGTGTTCAAAAGAAACTTTTGAATTGCAAAAACTCCTTTTGATTTTTTAGAAGTCATATCAAACAGGCCCTTTAGATGTAATGGCACTTCTATGAACTTCCCACGCAGAAGGAGAAGGTTCGATCTCCAACATCGTTCCCCTTCTGATTGTGTAATAAAAGAACATCAATTTTATTAATTAAGGTCTTGTCTGGAGGAAATTTCCATCAATTTTTTTTTATCATTGCACACCCACTTGCAGTCGAATTTTTTGACCAACACTCTCACGGGTGGCTCCCAACTGATCAAAAATTGCCAAAAAAGGGGTCAAAATTCTGCTTTTAATTTCCTCCGGACAAACTTTATCAATGCTCAAATGTTAATTTTGAAACCTAATCTCGTACATATTTTGTTCATTAGGTAGAACTCAATGATTAAACGTAAAATTGGAATAAATGAACGAAAATCGATGAAAAAATGAGAATTTTAACCAAAGTGTAAATATTCAATAGTTGATTCGAATTACAGAACGAGGATTGAAAATCCTATGAATTCAATTGGACTAGAATAGAAAACAAAAGAAGTTAAAAATAAAAAATCTTCTGTACCATGCGCACGCGCGCATGTGCAAGAGGCCTTTTTCAGGCACCCGAGGCCGATTTTTGCCATCATCTCCAACTCTTGGATATCTCCAAACAACAATTTGCAGGAGTTTCCATTAAAACCCTGCTGTCCGAGGCATTTCTCAAGCTTCTTTGGCTTAAACGACACCCAACTCAAGATTTTCAATACACAGAGTAAGAGAATAACTGCACAAAATGCTGAAACTGGGCTCTGTAATATCTCCATTTCCACTCTTTAACTGCTTCCCTTATTGCAATCAAGTATAGTTGTAAAGGTTAGATTAAATCATTGGTGTTTGATTTCAATTTTATGTTTCCTAGTGCCCCGTAAAGGGTATTGAACACGACTATACAACATAATAAACAAAACTTCAGCTTAATTTTCTTCGAACAATAATATCAAGTTCTTCCTACCAAATGTGCAACTATGGATTTGGCATCGAGTATTATAATTTTGAGCTGAACTTGGAAGTAGGAAAGATACACAAACACAATATATAAGATGAAAGAGGATAAGACAGCAAATACACCAGCTCAAAATAAGCTGCAAGTGAAAATGAAAAATGCCATAATATGCACACTGTATCAAATTCATTTCATAACACAATACAGCTACAGCAGGCTACTAAGGCTTTTTGCTGTAGACGTTCTTGGATGGTCTCCAGCTGCAAAATTATGTCTTCAAATGTTGGTCTACGTTCGGGATTCTTATGCCAGCATTCTCGTAGAAGCCTGCCAAAGGTAACGGCTTTAATCAGGCCATTTTGATTTGTCACATGAATTTTTTGTTAGGGATTAAGCCTTTATCCCAATTCCAAGAGCAACAATGGATGAAAAGGAAAAAATAGAAATGCACGCAAAGAAACACAAGATTTATAGTGGTTTACCCTTAATGCCGCTGCAAATTTTTCAATATATGAAGGAGAATTACAGGGTTTTCCTCACAGCTCGGTGTCTTCTTACATGTATAAAAGACGATCTTCAGATTCTTATTTATAGCATAGAAACTAGGAGTACTTAATAAAAACATTTAAATACCCACCCTTATAATAAAAGAATTTATCGTGGTTGAGTAGATCAGTTTCTGATAAGTTCATTCGCTAATAATAAATTTGAAATAGTGATGTAATGATATCATCACAATTATCAAATGAACAGAGACCATATGTGCTCTTACAATCCGGTTTCAGAAAAGAGTAGCATGTAAGAATTACTGGAATTTTGATGCTTGTACACTATTACAATAACATCGCAAGATTTCATGGTCATTGGAAAGAGAAAAATAGAAATAAAAAATGGGAAGGTAAGATTTGAGGATTATTCAATTAACTCACAATTTGATCGGTTCGGGATATACATGTGACGATACAGATGGCCGTGAATCTTCATATGCTCGCTTGTCTGCCAGTTTTTCTGGATCTTCTCCCTTATTTGACGGTCCTCCTTGGAACATCTGTAGCATTTTCATTTATGGCAAGACAGCATTCCGAAGATATTAGCAATTATACGTGCTTAAAAAGAACTCTAATGGTATGTTTGGTATCGGACAATGCTAATGAAGAGAAATAAGTTGAAGTCCAATATAATGCACTACCATTTCTGTCTAATACTGCATATCATAAATTCCTAAGATGACTATTGTATAAAGATAAGAAATCTATTCACCTCATGGACAATCAAAGCAAAAGAAAAGACATCCACGCTCTTCCCATAAGATTCTCGACGAAAGACTTCTGGAGCCATATAGCGGTCTGATAATCATTGCAAAAGCATTTTATAAGAATATAAGTTAGTCAACTCAAAAATTATCCTTTTCACAGAGGTATCAGACAATATTCCTACAGGATCCAGTTCCACCAGTCATTTTATAACCCAGAGCATCTTTTTCCTGTGCGATTTTGCTGAGACCAAAATCTGTGACTTTAAGGTGCCCAGCCTCATCTTGCAAAACATTTCTGCAAGAAAAGTGAAACTTCTATAGTAATTAATAACTCTCAGATGATCGTACAAGTAGAATTTGGGAAAAAAATGGCACTGGTAAATTTAGCAGATTAATTCATATATATACTTTCCCATATTTATGACTGAAAACAATAGCATAATGTGATTGGAAGGATGCCAATACCTTGGTGTCAAATCTCTGTGGATTACGGCACGAGGTTTATGCTGATGAAGATAATTCATACCTCTGTAAACATAAATTTTTTTTCACAATCCAGGGGATAACTGAATAGTAGGATTAGGCTCCATACAATCCAATAAGATACATAAATGGAAGCAGTAGTGCTTGTTAAACATGTACCTTGCAATATCTAAAGCATAGGCAACAGCAGTCAGTGTATCAAGTCTTCCCTTTCTTTTCAATATATCGTATAAACTTCCCTAGCATTCCAATTTATCGAAGTATTAGCACATGCATTCCCACAAACTCAAAAATCAGAAGGTTACACTTACATTTCGTAGATACTCGGTGAGGAAAATCAGGCGATCAGGGTGATTTAAAACACCAAGGAACTGCACTATATTAGGGTGACGCAATTTTTGCCACAATGCTAGTTCCTTCAGAAAATTCTCCCTGTCAGCAATTAAGATCAATCATATGCCACTAGAAAGCTTTTTCAAAATATAATCGTCACACACATTTTTACTCATCAAGATTTAAACAGATTTTCAACCAGGACGGCATCATTTAATTACAGTATACTTTTAATTTAAAGGAGAAAAGTAAAAATGTCTAATGTAAAATAAAGAACAGAATCATTTTCAAGTTTTTAGTGAAGCTTACATGTTGACTTTTAAGATCTTCACAAATAGAAAAAGTCAGATAACCATTTGGATGCTTTTCTTCTTTCTCAATATTGTAAGATTTGTATGTACCTCCATCAGATGATACAATAGTAGAACAGGAACAGGGATTCAACAAAGAATGTAGCCATATATAAAATTATAAGTTTGAATTTGGCATATAGAATTACACAGTAGAACTCACTTCACCGTCTGGTTTGATGCGATGGATGAACGAATTGTTTTTGCAGCAACTTCTGTGCCACGCCATCTAACTAAATAAACTTCACCATATGCGCCCTGTCATTTATTTTTAGTAAGATTAACATTTAAAGATGCTATTTTCTTATTAGATTCAACAACTAAACTTGAATGTACAGATGTGTGCTTTTGGCCAGAGGAGTAAAATCTCAAAGATGAAGTGGCTTTAAAGAAGATAGTTGCCTTGGCTTTCAGGTAAGAGAAATTACTTCTCCAATAAGAATTCTGTCGGCCGTGTTCACCTCAATGTGATCAATTTCATAATACTGAGTCTGAGAGTCAAGTCCCACCTGTCTCAAGCAATTGAAATCGACTGTTTAAGTACTTTTCAGAAAATTTAGAAGGCCTTGATGAGACGCAACCTTTTTAGACCCTTCTCAATTTCTACTTTGCAGTTAAAACAAATAATCACATTGGTGACTAAAAGCTAATGAAAATGGCAATGCTATCCAAGATCTTGTCTTTCTCAAGGCTGCCAGCAATAGATATACGATTATAGCCATTAGAATTCAACTTCATTAGACTAAAAAAATTATTTCACAAACTAATGACCAAGGTAAATATTTCATAAAGAGTATGTTTGTCTAAGCTTAAAAAATTTACTCACAAATAATTTTACTGGTAGAAAAATGAATAAGTTTTAAATAAATAATTCTTTAGTTATCAAAGTTAAAAATAAGCTACTTATCTTGATAGTAACTCCTATCTTATTGTCAAAATAGGTAAGTGTTTTTTACTTATAACTAAGTAAAACGTTATATCCAACGTGTTTGGAAATAAAAAATTACTTAAAAGAAACAACTCTATATTACTTCTCAAAGTTAGCCAAACATGTTGATAATCCCATGATTGAAGATATCTAAATGCACACACTTTATTAAGCTTTTGAATTTTCAAGCTTATCGTCCACATATTCTGAGTGTCAAAAAGGCATAAAAATTATGTTGAACCACTTGATCGTCAAGAGGCCACATGAATATCATTAAATATAATCTTCAACATGCCCTCTCGCGTGTAGGTGGGGTTCAATTTATCGTTCGAAGCATGTCACGTGCACAATTTCAAGTGGCAAATCTAAAAGCTTAAGTTGTAAATCTTGTCTTCAACAAGGAACAAACATGAGAGACTAGAGATGAACTATAATATGTGATGGTATATGCAACAAAATATGCGAAAACTTTGTAGAGACCTCTACTAGCAAATAAATCAAAATAGGGGAAAACATCGTTTTTGTAAAACACTGACTGCCTGTTCTTGCACAAACATATGCTGAAAGAATAATAATACCGGATCATTTCCACCATGTGCTTCCAGAATTCTGCAAATGTCTACATGGCCAAAGCTACGAGCATCAGAGAGTGGCTGCAACGTTTTTTAGTATATCAACATATGTCGCAAAGAATATTACAGGGGAAAATTTCTTAAGTTTGTTATGATCAAGGGAACTTGGATAGCAAATGATAAATATCAACGAGGTTATTCTGATTAAGTAGCAATAGCTTTGATTATTATGGGCAGAATGGGGGTAAATTTGGTCTCAAATTTCACCAAAGGAAGTTTAAGGACGTATAAATGCAATTTGACCACTAAAATTCCAAGTAGGACTGATATAAATAGTCAAATAATAAGCCTGCACTAAGTAGCATGTCTGGTATGCAACGATTGATAGGAATCAACATTACAATAAACAAGATTTAGCTTATGTTTTGCTTATTGATACTGCTCGAGACTATCCAATTCTAAGTAGGACTGACATAAATAGTCAAATAATAAACCCGCACTAAGTAGCATGTCTGGTATGCAATGATGGACAGGAATCAACATTACAATAAACAAGATGTAGCTTATGCTTTGTTTATTGATACTGCTCGAGACTATCCAATTCTCCCTAACAAAAATCCCCAAGTATGCACTCACCGTGCGACCATAGCGATCTGTGGAGTTAACATCAGCTCGATTCTCAAGAAGTAGCTCAACAATCTCAGTACACCCTTCACATGATGCTAAATGCAGTGCTGTTCTCTTATCATAGTCAGCCAAATTAGTGTCTACTCCTTTCTTCAGTTCCTGTATAACACCAGCCTTATCACCTTTACTTGAACAAGACAGAAGGCGATATGGACCTTCGGAGTCAATTCTCTGAGATGGCGTCTGCTGCGGAAAGCCACAAGGTAACCAACAATTGTTTAAGCTAGAATTTGAAGACTAGGTTCCCATGGCATGCAGTGTACAAAACAGATAAATATTACTCGACTGAATGAAAGGAAACGCGACAATTTTTGATACGTTATCCCCGAATTTCCGAATCATTGAACTAATTGCACAAATATTGACATAGATATGATAGAAGTTATTATTTATTTTGATTTGTCCATAACATTATACACTAAGTTAGGACTACACTAATACCCTTTCAGTTCTGCTGAATTTGCATACCAGAATTGTTAGTTACAGAACAATTTCAGCAATCCATAGTCTCACATAGCAATTGACGTGCAAAAATTTTCAATTTACTATTGAATTAACTATAAAATTATTAAACAATCGAAGGCAACGTGCAAATGGTGGGATGGCTAAACAAGACTGTAGAACCACAGCAAATACTCAGTTAAAAGCTACAACTTTCTGTATCTCTATACACTCTCAGGTGTTCATATGCCAACATAATAGAAAACAATAGTAAAACATCGTATGCTGGTGTCATAATAAGCTTATTTAAATAAATAAATAAATAATAAAAACTATATGCACAATACTAAAGTAACGCATACTAATTTAATTTCATAAAACAGCCATTTCACCTTCACCATCATCACCAGTAAAAATTTGAAAACAGAAGTGTTTCCTATATTCCATATGTTCCTAAGTAGTCAATTTTCTGCACCCCATAATACAGTTAATTTAATGCAACTTTATTTCAAAATGATCGCAATTTAACTTGATTAAGCAAAATCAAGATGAACTACTACTTTTCTCAATTAGAGAGAAGCTTAAAAGTAACTTCTTTTTGAGCTTAGCCATACATGCTCTTACTGCTATCTAAATAGAACATGAGATACAGAACAACAAAAATGCAGGTTGGAGTTTATATTACGTGAACATATTACCTTAGAGGATGATGATGAATGAAGCCCATGATCTTCCATGGAAGGAAAAGGGAAAATCCTCTCAAATATAAAACATAGAGAACCCAACGCCACTGACAAATGCTATTTTGAAAGAAAAAAGAGGTTGAAGGAAAATATGACCTATATATAGAATTTCGAATGGTTGATGATAACCAAATCATCCAGAACGATCGTAATCGCATCGTAGTTTTCCATGGAAAAATAATGTTTTCTTGCGTGAATATTACAACTGGAAAATGGAGAACTTTGGGCTCGTCGTCCAAAGTGATTGATTAGGAAAAACGGGTGTGGATTAAATCGTAAATATATTGTTTGTTAGCAGGAAATTCTTCGATTTTGACAAGGATATTGCCATTTCTTTGATGGTGACGATAGATTTTTGCATTTTCGTTTCTGGGTAATTGCTTTGATGATTGGATGGGTTATGACAAATCAAAAAGTTTACAGATATGCTACGTGTACATAATTTATGTAGGATAAAATCATTTGTTACATCATAGTGTAGCGTATACGAGAGTGTGAGAGGACGAATTTTGCTTAATGTACAAAAATTTACTTTACACCCCCTCCCCACCTTCGCTCCATGCATCGGTGAAGGTTCAAAGTGCCCCAAGCAGTGTTTGTGAGAGGACACCAAATTTTTTTCAAATTTTACCGCATCCTAATTATGAGCGTAAATTATAGTAGTGATCTCCAACCTTTATTTTGTAACATTTCTATCCTCGGTCATGAAATATTAGTGAGTTAGTCCTGAAGAAAAATTTACCTTCTGTTTGATTGATAAGTTAAAATGTAATTCGAAGACAATTTTACAATTATTCTTAAATAAAAATGAATAAAATTTCGTCTTCCACCCAACTTATACTGTCTTATCTAAAAAATTGTTACAATTACAATTGATGTGATTTTATCACTGCCTTCTTCAGTCGATGGATATTTTTTGTTGGTGGAAGTTTTTTCTCTGTCATGCCTAATTGGACTAATTTCAACGAGACAAATACAATTGTACAATCTATTTCTTCATTTAACAACCAAAAGTGGTCGAACTACTTTTTCGACAAATTTTTCTATCAAAATTTGACCACCATGGTTCTCCTCCAATTCTCCACCTTTTAAAAAACCTGGTTTACTTGATTTTCGATGCTGAGAATAAGTATTAGCTTAGAATACACATATCTTTTCAAAAGTTTTGCTCATCAATTTAAAGCTCACTCGGGTTTTGGCTTTTGTCGCTCCATCCATATATGTTCTTCAAATTTGCATTGAAATATGTTATGGAGGACTTTAATATTGTCAATTAGTGGGGTGGGATAGTGTGGATGGAGGATGAATCTTTTTCCTTTTTTTTTAATTCTTATTTTTTTTTTTAAAGATAACAACAAAATTGTCCTTTTAATAATATTTTAGCTCGTTAATTAAATAGAATTGTAAAATTGTCCTTTAGGATGAACCACATTAATTATTATAAAATAAAAATTGAAGACAGGATTACTATGAGGCTCAAAAGTTCGAGACCTTGTTGTAATTTACCTTAAACGTAAAAGACTAGGGTGGCTTAGGCATTTTAATTGAAATCGTACCGAAATCGGATATTATGGTCTAGAGCATGTTTAAGCCCTATTTTTACAAAAGAATGCATTTTGGAATAATATATTAATAGAGAATGTGTGGTTAGAAAATAAGGAAAAATTTTGAATTTGCGTATAATATTATTTTATTGAAAAATGTGTGGTTGAAAAAAAAGAGAAAAATGTGTTTCAAAAATAATGGGAATCATACAAGGTCCTGGTTCCCAAAAAAATAAATCAGGAACCAGATTTGAGAATCGAAAACCGACTTGGTCCAAGTTCGTTCTTGGTTCCTAAACCAGAGCTCCGAGTACTTGAACAGAATCAATTTTCTATATAATTTTGTCATTTTTTACAATTTATATTTGGACAAAATCTAAAAACTCTAATTTGGACAGTAATTATCTAAAACTCTACTCTAACCCTTAGAAATCATAAATGTCTTTTACTTTTTTGCATCTCGTTTCACATCGGATTGTTGTATTTCAGAGGTTAGTATATATTAATCTTTGTAATTTGGATTTTCTATGAGTCAAAAAGTTCAAGTTAGAGCTGTTGTGTAAATTGATAAATTAAAGCATTCATTATTTGCAATTCAAGTTTTTTGTTTTCTTACATTATTTAGCAAACTTAAGTGATTTTTTATTTTATTATTATTATTTTTTTTTTTATAATGCTTGGCAAATGAGTATGTGTATAGCTTGGGCTATGATGTACCTTTTTGTTTATTTTGAGTTTTTGGTTCTCTTTTGAAATATAGTTTTTTTTCTTTTTATTCAAATTGAGCGAGTTCAATATGTATGTGGATTGCAATTTCTTGATACTATATAGTTATGTATTTAGTTAGTAATTTTTTATATCAGTTTGTTTTAAAATAAAAGAATTTAAGTATTGTTCATAATTAAATTATATATTCTAGTATACCTCATTTATAGAACAAATAAGATTTATTAGAAAAATAATTATTTATTCTCAAACTGTAATTTAATTTTTGATATTTTAATTATTTAACTCCGCTTACTCGAAATAAAATTAGCCGATCCCAAACTCGGATAAAAGGATGAGGATTTATCTTTTTAAAAAATAAAATAAAATAAAAATATTTTTAAGCTCGACTCGTTGGGGACGAGCCACGAGCTCGGCTCATCTGAGCACGAGCCGAGCTCGTTCGGCAATGGGTCGAGCCGAGCCCATTGCCACCTCTAGGTTTACTTTTCCGCACTTTATATGTGAGGCAATATCTCTACTTATAAGAAGAGAATGGCGGTGAAATCATCTAATTTGCGGCCATCATTTATCATCTAGAAGCTTCCTGTTCATAATACAGAAATTAGCCCTTAACTCTTCTTTTTGCCCAATTTAGTCTAGGGAGGTGTTTGGTGAGAATTAAAATTAAATTTTTAGTAGAATTCGATAGAAAATTTTGAAATATGTGGTTGAAAAGTTGTGGAACTCATGAAAGATGTGGTTAATATTAATTGTTTGACTTTAATTTAGATTAAAATCTGATTTTAATTTATATCAAATAAGCTCTAGGTTTCTCTAGAAGTTCTAGAAATGTGCAACATATTCTATTATTTTTATAATTTGCAGCCATCATTTATCATCTAGAAGCTTCCTATTTTTTAATACAAAAATTAGCCCTTAACTTTTCTTGTTGCTCAATTTAATCTAGGTTTTTCTAGAATTTCTAGAAACATGCAATATATTCTATTATTTTTATATTTCATAATCAATGTTCTAATGAATTAATCTATTTATACAATTGTGATTGACAATGATGGATGACAACATTGATGTTGTCAAAATTTGGACCATTAATTTTAAAAACAGTTTTTAAAATGGATGAATGTGATATTGTTGACCACATAATGTGTACCTTCAGATAAGATTTTTTGTATAATTTTTATTTCATTTTTTACTTTTCACTGTTTGAAATTTGAATCTTAAATCTTAAGAATTAAGATTCTTGATAACTGTTACAGGTCTATGTCAGACCTGCCACTTTACCCTCCACGTATCAGCAGAAGTGGCCTACACCACGTCACGCGTCCACCGAGGTGAACGCGCATGGGACGAGCTAATTGCATATGCATGAGGGATAAACTGAACGTATGCCAGTGAGGGAACCGAACTCATCTGCGATACACCACGGATGCAAAGACCCGTACTCTGCTTCCACGACTCTATGTCTGCATCGCCTCGTCCCAGCAAAGATCTCTTGTACAAAGATCTTTTCAAAATCAAATCCCTAATTGATGGAATGTGTGGCAGGACCCAAATGGTCAATTCAGCTGCCCTTGTCAGAAACATTCAATAGCAGCCAACCTAAGGAGGGACATATTAACACCTAAGACGGGATGGGCCATGTAGATCTAATAACACATGTCTCCTCATCCAATGACTCTGCTCATCCCATCCTTAGTATAAATATCCACTCCTTGTGCCAGAAGAAGGATTGTAACAATTTTTCTCCTACCACGTTGCAAACTTGAGTATCATCATCTCCCTTAAACATTTGCACTTTATTACTGCACTTTATCAACCTCTTCCCGGAGGGTGTTTTACGGCAGCTGAACCTCTTCCGGTTGAACCTTGAACTGACTTTACCGTCAGAGTGTTTGCGGCTGCTCCCAACCTCTCCGGGAAAGACCACGAGTTACTAACGACGTGCTACACGTGCAGGGAATAGTCGACGTGAAGACTTGTTCTGTTGACCACGTGTCGGAGCCATTTTTCGAAGTCAACAATAACGATTGAAAAGATAAAAGAACTAGTTTAAACTTCTTGAAATAGAACCCTCCCCATAATAACTCCATTGTGAAGCATTTCCATAAAATGAGAAAGTGAAGCTAGAGTAAAATTTACAATTAGAATGAAATTGCATAGTTGTAGGAATTACAAGAAAACACATTTTTTTTTTATACGATTAGGTTTGTAAAAGATTGGCTTTCGTTGTCACACTTTACATTTTTTAGAATATTATTCATAATATAAGTATGTTATTTTACCCTTATCATTACACGATGCCCTGTTTTTGTCATGTTTACGAAATCATAATACTGGTAGTCTCTTTTATAACTACATGCTAGGAGCATTCGTTGGAGACATTGTTTATCCCCTCTTTTACAATAAAAAAAAAAAAAACCATATTTTTGTATTTCCTTTCAATTTTTTCTTGACCTTTAATAAGGTTTTATTTTGTTTTATTTTATTTATTTATTT
>CAIGRB010098056.1:0-34249 GCA_903798255.1 Fraxinus quadrangulata | reverse complement strand
TACATCATCAGGAAGCCAGGGTATTAGAGCATCTTGCTCAGAATCTAATTGACTCCCAGATCCATGCTCCATGGAATCCATAATTGAGATGCTAAATTCGAGATAAATATCAAAATAATTAGGATCTCATCTTCCAAAAAAATCTCAGAGATGCAAAATCATTTCAAGTAGAAGGTGAAGACGGTCTCAGTTTCGTATTCATCTACATAATGTTGAAAACCTTTTGATTGGTTATTTTAATAAAATTCATAATAGCAAATACTGGAAATGCTAAAAAGAAAACATAAAATCAAGGCGATTACAAGCTTAAGAAAGCGCAGCAATCCAAAGTTACGTAGAATCAGGTCAATTCTTCCAACCCTAACTATTTTACATCCAATTAGGAATAGCTTAACGAAAATCTTGAGTGTTCAATATCAAACGAAAAAAATTCTATTAGGGAATTAGCAATTTTTCAACGATAAATTCATAATGTCGATAAAAACTTGCAGTAAACAGATAATAACAGCAATCTGAAGAGTTTATCTTTATATTGTTTCTAACAATAATGAAAAGAGTTAATCTTTCAATTTTACTTTTTCTCGAATTGATCCATAAAAAAGCTAAAATTTTATCAATTCAAAAAATGCAATTTAGATGAAAGGAGAAATCCCATTCATAGAAACATGTTCAAATAAAAACCTTCTTTTCTTGTATAAACATACAGATAATATGAAAATAATTCAGAGAAACTTTAAAAATAAGAAAAATGAAAGAATCACCGTGAACTGACCTTTTGAGAAATTGGGTTTCAAAATTCAGATCTGTTTCTCAGTAAAAGTATATGTAAAGTAAAAGAAATGGAGAAAATCAAGCAATAATTTGGTGTCATGAACAAGTTTCTGCCTTATTGGGGGTCATTTTGACAATTTACCAATCTTGACAGGGTTAGAAAGAATGATATTACTCAATTCCGTACGAGTCACTTAAGTGGAACATATCATCGTTCGGCTTGACTCGTCCCACTAACAAGTCGAGCGATAATTCATTTGTGTTAATTGCTAGTTGGCTCACACGAGTTGATTTGCTAGGTGGACGAGCCAATTCTTCTCAAACTCAGGCTTTAGCTACAAAATATAATTATTGGCAAAAGGAGGTGAGTGGTTCTTGAGGGCGAGACAAGTCCAACTTCCTTTGGACGAGTTGGTTTGCGCTTGGTTCGTCGATTGACTTGACTCGCTTCATTAATGTCCAATGCATAATTTAGACATTACGTATAAATTGGATGAGCCCTAACAAATAGATTTTCAACACTGCTCATATTCAAGCCCGTCACATCTGAAAAAATTGTTGGATCCAACCTTGAAAATTTCATAACTTTTATTTATTATTATACTTATGTTTTTTTTTTTTATTGCATTGTTACGTCTAATAATTACGTTAAGAGATAATAAAATGATTGATTCGTTCATCGTATTTCTATATAAACAAAAAAATTTAAAAATTACGACGAAATATTTATTCCTCTCTAATAGAAATTTTGGATGAAAATTAATAAACATGAATATGATTATAGTCAATAAATTAATATTTTCTAAAGTAGTAAATTCGCGAAGCAATTGACCAGAAAGCCGGACTTGTACTTCAAAGATTTTTTCGGCTCACTCTTAGTCCCTATATGGCCTCTATTTTCTGATATTCATGTTTAATTTTGCAATTTGAATTTATAATTTTTTTTCATACTTTTAATTATGTATTTTATATTTTTTTATTTTTTAACAAAATTTATTCTAAAAAAACTCTACCAATATGGGCTTATACGCCCATTAAGGGTCCAATACCCTCTAATTTTGCTTTTCAGAGTTTGTTTACATTTTACATACATAATCGTAACCGGCAAAAAAGTTCTTTCGCTGCAACGCTCTTGGAGCCGGCTTTGAAAGAAATCTGGCGGAGACCTCTTTGCGTATGTCAAATGTTCCTCGTTTTCAAAATGCGTACAAACTGTTTGACAAAATCTCCCGAAGACACTCGTTTCTTCAAACCTCAACGAATTGCTTATATCACATTGCTTCCCAGCAAAGAAACTCACGTACCGCTGTCCCAGTTGATTCTTTTGACCAAAGCGAATATACAATATCATGGACGTCAAAAATATCGAGTTTGTTGAGGAAAAATCGACCTCAGGAGGCAATTGGTATGTTCAAAACAATGCTTGTGAACAATCAAAGACCGAATTTTGTGACAATATTAAGCGTGATCAAAGTGATTGGCGAAATAGGTTTGAGAGATATGGCTTGTGTTATTCATGGGTTTGCAATAAAGATGGGGTTTGTGGGGCTGGAAGTATCGGTTGTCACGGCGCTTGTTGGTGTTTACTCGGCTTGGGATATGAGGATTGCGTGGAAACTGTTTGAAGAAACGCCTAATAAAGATGTCGTCTTGTGGAGCGCAATGGTTTCGGCTTTTGTGAAGAATGGGGACTATGTTGAAGCGTTTGAGTTATTCAAGAAAATGCAGTTTTGGGGTCTGCAGCCGAACCATGTGACCATCGTTAGTATACTACCAGCCTGTGCTGATCTTGGTGTTATAAAATTTGGAAAAGAACTACATGGTTTTTCCATTAAGAGAGTGATTTATTCTCATACGAATCTGCAGAATTCGCTTGTGGACATGTATGCCAAGTGTGGGAATTTGAAGGCATCATATATGATTTTTAATAGGATGCTTAAGAAAGATATTGTCTCGTGGAGGAGTATGATTCACGCGTGCCTGGAAAATGAGTGTCCGCAAACAGCATTTTTTGTGTTCTCCAAAATGCGATCTTATGCCTCTGAAATGGATGAGTGTATTATGCGAGAAATAATTGGAGCATCTTCACAATTGAATGAGCATCTGATTGGTCAGGGACTTCATGGCCTTGTATTGAAAATGGGTTATATTGTATCTGTTTCCGTGGCGACTGCACTTCTTCAAGTTTATGCTAACTTTGAGAGTGTTGGATCAGCTAGGGTGTTGTTTGATCAACTCAACCAGAAAGATGTTGTTGCCTGGAGTGTGATGATTACAGCATATGCTCAAAGTAGACAGCCTGTTGATGCTTTTAATACATTGAGACAGATGCAATTGGCTGATCAAAAGCCTAATGAGGCCATTTATGTTAGTTTATTACAAGCTTGTTCTTTGATGACTGCTCAAGAGATTGGAGAAAGTATACATGCTCACGTAACTAAAGCTGGGTACTTGTCTAATACATTTTTTACTTCAGCATTGATTGATATGTACTGCAAATTTGGAAGAGTAAGGCAAGGGAAGGCTATTTTTGATGAAAATCAATTAAAAGATTTTATATGTTGGAGTTCAATGATCAATGGCTACGGGATTAATGGCTGTGGAGATGAGGTTCTTGAGTGTTTTGCAAATATGTTGTCTTGCGGGATAAAGCCCAATGATGTTGTTTTTATATCTGTTCTGTCTTCGTGCAGTCACTGTGGCCTTGAATACGAGGGATGGAACTGGTTTCATGCTATGGAAGAGATATATGGTATTACCCCAAAACTTGCACATTATGCTTGCATGGTGGACATGCTTAGCCGTCAAGGCAATATAGAAGAGGCTCTTGAATTTGTGAACAATATGCCCGTTAAGCCTGATAAACGGATATGGGGAGCTCTTCTTGCTGGCTGCAGAAAAGCTCATGGATCTATTGACATTTCAGAATCTATTGCCAAACAGATCATTAATTCAGATCCAAAAAATACCAGCAATTATGTTAGTCTCGCAAACT
Source organism: Fraxinus quadrangulata (assembly GCA_903798255.1). Taxonomy (NCBI): domain Eukaryota; kingdom Viridiplantae; phylum Streptophyta; class Magnoliopsida; order Lamiales; family Oleaceae; genus Fraxinus; species Fraxinus quadrangulata. Next base: position 30,483 of record CAIGRB010098056.1, on the reverse strand, counting down.
TGTATGCAGAACAGGCTAGATGGGATGATGTTGAAAAGTTGAGAAAATTGATAAACCAGGAGGAATTGAAAAAAGAGATGGGCTATAGCATGATATGAGCTAAATGCTAATTGTATATAATCAAACTTATCTTCTTGATCGAGGCCTCAATTTCATCACCCGACTTCGAGTGCATAAAAGTAATGAGAATCTGGTATCTTAAGCGAGCTGATGCAAACCAAAGAGGCCCTCCTCATCCAAAATCTACTTCATATAGAGGAAAACTGCCCAAAGTTTTGAAATTCCACGTGGCCAGCTCACTTGTTGGTTCGTGCAACTGTTTTTTTAACAAAATTCAAGCATGTGCCGTCCTCCCGAAGTTTTGCAAGATAATCCCAGCTTATTTTGTTCAGAACTCCATAAGTCCATATCCCTCTTTCTCATGATCATTGTCCATGGAGGGTCTAGCAAATTGCCAGCCGGCTCATATTCCCAGTAGTGTCCAGACAATGGTGGATCAAGCATCGTGTTCAGGCTCACTACGTGAAGCAGTGTACTTCTTGTTGGCCTCAGATAATTTTGATTTGAGTGTAAGATATGAATGTGCCTAATCACATTCACACGTGCTATTTATGTGGCCTGTAAATCCTAAGATTTGAGGCAATTTTGGCCTGGTGGTTGTCCATGTCTCAAATTTCAAACTTTGGTCCATTTGGATATTATAAGCCCAATACTATTTCCCTCAGATGTTGACTTCTATTTCCCAGGCATACGTTCTTTGGGTTCCCCCACTTTTCTGGGTTTTTTATTTTTTATTAAAGTGAGGTGAAGTTTATTGGATTTTGAAATTCCTCATGATGCAGCCAAATCCGTGACATCTTAATTTGTTCAGATATTGAGTGAAAAAGATAGTTAACATGACAATAAAATGTGTGTATTTGTCTGGTTGTGGTCAAATCTCTTGCTCCTTGAAACTTGAAAGGATCTCATCTTTATGTAAACTATAATTTGCAGAAATGAAGCTTCCGATGCATCTATACAAAGAGATGACAGCAAAATTGACCAGCCTGGAGAAGTGCAAAAATATGCCTGGTTATACTATATTTGGTGTCACTCAGGATGGACGAAGCCTGAGGATCGCAAACAAGACACGATAGCAGATAATTCCCAACCAGATGTAGCACACGTGAAGGAGTGATTTCTCTTCTCCGACTCTTACTTTCCAACCCGAGAACGAACAGCTAATGCTTTTTACCTCTGGAACAGGCTATTGTCTTTTAGTGGACCTCTGGATGTGAAGGGCCAGTGGGATGATATCGTGGTTCCTACAAGGTGGAGATGACATGGTCGATAAAGGGAATTTTTTTCCTCTTCTTTTGCCACATTTCGCCAAAATGATTGAAGGGAGATAGTTCGGATCATCAGGTTAGTTTGAATTTTATCACATTCCATGGCGGCAAAGCTGCTTATACAAAAGAGGCATTTCGAACTGCAAATCCTAAGTTTCACTGAATATGGATATGGAACCACATAGCCATCTCTCTCCTTCTCTGCCTTACTTTTGTCTACATCTTACAAGAGCACACAACTTGCCACGAATGGGATCAGCCCGGATTGGTGCACATTTTAAAATTCTTTTGGAGGATTTCTTTACTGTTTTTTCATGTACAAGCATTGATTTTGATGAATATATAGAGCAAACATTTATGTGATGGAATAGACACGATTAACGAAGAGAAATATGTGATGAGATTTATGAGCCATACAGGCTAATTCACTTTTTAACTGTATGCTCCAATATTTTGGTGAATGGGGGTGATGAGCGAACTTGAGATTATGAAACAAACACGTTTTATCGGGGTTCTTTGACAAAGCTTTTGGTTAAAGTTTTGGCAGATTTTGATAAATATTGATAATTAATGTTATCGTGTGGTTGAAAGATGATAAAATTGAGATTCCCATAAAATATGTAGTTAAAAATGAAATGTACAGTTAAATATATTATATAGAACAAGACAAAGTGTAGGTAAAATTTGATATTTGTCTTTAAAGGTTTATATGTTTTTACACTAATAAAATTGTCGAAAATAATACTTTACTATCTCATAAATTCATGATCTTCAAGACTCCAAAATAATTTGTCATGGTCTTTATAAATAAAGACTATTATTTCATGATCTATGTTTTGGCGCTAACCCTATAATGACGCTTCATTCGTATTCTCTTGTCAATCAATTTAAATAACTCAGGCAATATGTGATTTATTAATCCAATTGTCATAGGCTTAATTGGTCCTTTAGTGGAATGATCCCTCCTCATCTCCCTCGGTTAGTATTTGGATAGTGTTCACCCAATCGTCCTCTCTTTGGATGGGTGTTCCGTATACTTCAATTCTCCTTTAGGTAGAATGAAGTACGTCTCACCCCAATTAGCATTTGTCCTCTATTCCTCCTATACTAGGTATGGTATCTCGGGCTTTATTTCGTAAGCGTAAGCTATCTAAATAGAGTCATTCAATGAAGGGTAAGCGATAAAGTTAGTTCCTCGATCAGATTCTCTATTCAATTCAACCATTTTCACTATTTTGGATCTTTGCTGTCGATTTTATTTCGTAAGTGAATGGATCATTAATAAGTAAAATAAAGAATAAAGAGTGTTGAGCATGTCAATTCAGGTAAATTGAACTTTCAATTTTGTTCATATTGCTCCTTCAACTTTTAACACAATTAATTTTAGTCTTTCTAGATTTCTAAAATGTTCAAGTAGGTCTTTAAAAGTAGAATTTAGTCCCCAAAACTTGTGAGTTCATCCAATTAGCACTTTCAAAGTTTCTAATCAAGTCAAAACTTCCTGGTATCTCTTCATTCCATTATTAAAGCTCCACGATCCAATTCTATGTTCAATTCACCTCAAAATCAAAATTTTCACGTATACAAATAGGATTAATAGATAAAAAAGGAAAAAAAAAAAAAATGATAAATATTGATAATTAATGTTAATGTGTGGTCGAAAGATGATAAAATTGAGATTCTCATAAAATATGTAGTTAAAATTAGAACAAGACAAAGTGTAGGTAAAATTTGATATTTGTCTCTAAATGTTTATATGTTTTTACACTAATAAAATTGACGAAAATAATACTTTACTATCTCATAAATTCATGATCTTCAAGACTCCTAAATAATTTTTCATGGTTTTTATAAATACCAACAATATTATTTCATGATCCATGATTGGCGCTAACACTATAATAACGCTTCATTCGTATTCTCTAGTCAATCAATTTAAATAACTCAGGCAAGATGTGATTTATTAATCAAATTATCATGGGCTTAATTGGACCTTTAGTGGATTGATCCCTGTACGGTTGTACCTCATCTCCCCTCGTTTAGTATTCGGATAGTGTTCACCCAACCGTCCTCTCTCTTTGGAAGGGTGCTTCGTATACTTCAATTCTCCTTTAGGTAGAATGAAGTACGTCTCACCCCGATTAGCTTTTGTCCTCTATTCCTCCTATCCTAGGTATGGTATCTCGGGCTTCATTTCGTAAGCGTAAACAATCTAAATAAAGCCATTCAATGAAGGGTAAGCGATAAAGTTAGTTCCTTAACCAGATTCTCTATTCAATTCAACCCTTTTTCACTATTTTGGATCCTTGTTGTCGATTTTATTTCGTTAAGTGAATGGATCATTAATAAGTAAAATAAAGAGTAGAGTGTTGAACATGTCAATTCAGGTAATTGAACTTTCAATTTTGTTCATATTGCTCCTTCGACTTTTAACGCACTTAATTTTAGTCTTTCTAGGTTTCTAAAATGTTCAAGTAGGTCTTTAAAAGTAGAATTTAGTTCCCAACTCGCGAGTTCATCCAATTAGCACTTTCAAAGTTTCTAATCAAGTCAAAACTTCCTGGTATCTCTTCAATTCCATTATTAAAACTCCACGCTCCAATTCTATGTTCAATTCACCTCAAAATCAAAATTTTCACGTACCAAAAAAAAAAAAAAAAAAAAAACCCTACAGAACTTGTATACTTGTGATATACTCAATACTTATTGAAAATCAGAGAAATGTCCATGTTTGAAACCTATTGTCAGAAATACCCTACTGTCGTCAAAATTAGTTAGTTTAACCGTTAAAAAATAGTAAATAAAAATGCTAAAATTAAAAAGGAATAATTATAATTGCGGTCCAAAACTTCTTAATTTTTGCAAATTATAACCACATTTTTTAAACTATTCTCTTCCTTCACCAACTCTTTCTAGCCTAAGGGTGATTTTTGCCCTCTATGGAGTTGCCGCCCTTCAAGTCTCCAACCACCACCTTGCCACCACCTTTGCCACCGGAAATCAACCCTCGAGTCGATGGTTTCATGCGACCTACAACCTGGGTTAGCCCTTATATTTTGGGGGCCTTATGCAAGTTTCAAATATAGGGCCCCAATGATTATTAAGGTCCTGTTTGATAGACACGAAAATCAGATTTTTAATAGATTTTGATAAAAGTTAATAGAATGTGTTATTAAAAGGTTGTAGTTTATATAAAATTTGTGGTTAAACTAATTGTTGATTTTGACTTAAAAAATAATTTAACATAATCAGGAAAATTGGAAGACAAAATACAAGATTTAAATTCCAAAACAAAAATAAAAATGAATAATAAGTGGATCGAAAAAATCTCAAACCAGATTACGTAACACATAGAGAAACATTAATTTAATTAAAACATTAATCAATACAATAATACTAAAAATCTGAAAAAAGATGGGGGAAAAAAAAAGAAATACAAGAACCTAGAGAGAAATGAATACCAGGACCTTTAACAGTGGCTCTTTGAATAATTGTAAAATCCACAACGAGAGCGTTAGAAAAAAGGGTTGTGCTATGAGTACAATATTTTCCTAGAAAAAATAATGGTGCAAATTTTAGAGATATTTTCAAATTTTATTAATTTCTTACGTTTGTATATGATAATTCTAATATAAAGAATTTCGTATTTATAATTTTTGTTTTTCTTCCGTCATTCAATTAATTTTACATAATTTGGCCCTCAACCTCCAACCAATCTCCAATCCAAACTACTGTTGAGGCCGAAATCAATAAAAAACACGCCATTGTTGCACAGGTTTAGCCACCAAAACCTGGAGAAACCAGAGTTCTTATCTGATTTTGATGATGGGGCAAGACGTGTACCTCATTGTCTTTCTTATTAGGGAGGGACGGGGAAGAAAATAAAGTTTTAAAGATTTGAGATCGTAGGCGGCAAATATATAAATTTTGGTTATAATTTGGAAAAAAATAAAAAGTTTGGGACCACAACTGTAATTATTCTTTTTTAATTTTAATATTTTTTTATTGCTTTTAACAGCTAAACTAACGGATATTGACAACAATGATATTTCAAACAGAGATTTTTTCTGCTATTTCCAATATATAGGATGTATATCGCACATGAACAAGTTTGCAGAGAGTTTTCTACTGTTAATCCTATAAAAATAATACGTACTAAAATAAGTAAAAATTTCAAATAATCAAATATTAAGTAAATTTAGAGTCTAAATAAGCGTATAAAACACACTTATCAATTCTTATAAACATTAGAGCACAAGTAGAACTAGTGTTGCATGAAACTTAAACATTTTTTACGCGAGAATTGAGGATAAAGTCTTTTCATTATGAAAAGTGGAAACTACGACCTCTACCTAATTTCAAATTTTGAATGTTACTAGATCAAATTTAAAACTTCAATATTGGCATATTATTTTGTAATTATACCTTTTTATTTTTTTAAATTTTACTGTGATTAATTGTTAATTAACTCCAACATTTAATCACGAAAATGGCCTAATTTTCAGGGAGATATTCTATCCTTTCCTTATTCTATGGGAGTCATTATAGCTAATTTTAAAAAATCCCACATTTAAAAAATCATAAATCTCATTTCCTTTCCTTAAACCAATATATATGTTTAATATTTTTTTATTCCGAGCTTGCTTTCAACCAAGGGTCCATAGCTCAGTGGTAGAGCAATTGACTGCAGATCAATAGGTCACCGGTTCGAACCCGGTTGGGCCCTTTATTAAAACAGTTTTTTTTTTTTTTTTCTCCCTTCCCCCCTGGTCTTCATATGTGTTAGTTTCCATTAATCTTAAGCTTAGTCAGAATCTGACCTTTTTCTGTGATCTCCATAAGTCAATATAAATTTTATGCAATTTATAGTTGTAAGGGATTTTGCTTTTGGTGTGCAGTGTGCTACAAATTCAAAGCGATTATCTGTGAATTGATTTGCAAGGTGAGCCTATGTGTGAAACTGTAGAAGGGGAAGACCGCGGAAATACAGACATGATGACTCGGTTTCATTTGCAGTATCTTCGTTTTCATCAGTCAAGCAGCGTCGAGGACTCCATTAAGATAAATGTGTGTATGCATTTAATAACCTAGATGAAGCAGTTTAATGTGGTATCAGAGCAACTTGAGTTCATGTGTCTTTCTTTAGTGGAAAAATGAATTCGGTGAACAAAATGAGGGGGTTTGAGGAAGACTAAATTTAAATAAAAAAAACTAAGTTTTGAAGTTGTTTTAAAACTTAAACTTTTAAATGAGGTGGTTCAATATTATAGAGTCAGCTTGGGTGCACCATTTGCTCGTAAAGGATCAAATGGTGGTATTACTGTTGATGTTTCACCGGTTGAAGCTTTGGAATATGGATACACTACGCATAGAAAGAAGGCCTTGGAATATGGACACAATGGCTCAGTTTCATTGGGGTGTCTCTGTCCTCATCTATCCCGGTGGCAACACTAGCACCAAATCAGAAGCCGAGAGGAAGGCTGCTAGGGAGTAGGGACTGGTCAGCAGCAACGATTAGCTTCTCTTGGTAAATATCAACGACTCAGATCTCGAGCTACTCAAATTGCAACAACTCGACGTTCGAGGTGGTAAGAGACAACCAAAGTGGATGTGCGATATTGAGGTGCCACATTTTTTTAATTTTTAATGTTCAAGGTTCGAAGTGTCGTGATTTAAATGAACAATCCTGCTATGTGAACATATATGTCAATCATATTGAATCTTCTCTATTTAACATGACATGAAAAAGTTAAACCATTAATTTCTCAAGAGAAACTCCGCCTTCATTATTCATAACCAATCAAGTCCCGAGTAAAGGAGTATTCCGAGAGGTTGACAATTATCATAAAACTTTGTCAAATTTTAACGGCATCATGAATCCCAATACATACTTTGGTAGGATTTGAAAATGGACAAAGATTTTATTTTCTTGAATCTCCCAATAAACCAAAAGAAGTGATTAAAAAAAAATATTTTTTCTAGAAACTTAAAATTTCTGAGAAATTGGACATTGATTCATGGTCAGTGGATAACCATCAAGATCGAACAATACAAGGAATAGATGAATCCCACTATAAAGAGCAAATTGAGCATTTTTCTCCATAAATTTGAAATCAGCGAATACGAATCCAATTGTTCAATATAAACTTGGAAAAAATGTAAACCATACAAAACCACATTGAAACAACCTTTTGGAAAATTTGTAAAACAGTAAGTACATCAATAGCAGAATGTAGTTTTGAAGCATAATCAATCATAGGAAAAGATCTGGAATAGCAACTGGACTATACATGAGAGTTGCTATAACAGAAATATATCGAAAACATGTCGACTAGGGATGTACAAAAATCAACAAAAGCAAATTGATAATCTCCCACGAAAGTTGCAAATGAACCTGAAAAACTTACAACATACTATCAGTTCTTGCAGGCAGACGACGGAAGAAATTGAGTGGGGTAGGCGGCAACTTGTGCCTGAATCTGGGATGCCTCATCACATAGCATCCAGTGAGAATAATCAGCAACTGGAAAGGTGTAGCATACAATACAATGGCAGCAAGTATGCAGAATGCCATGAATATGATGGTGGCACGTGGATCTCGCCAACTCAGCAGTGCCTGCATTCGCTCCCCTTGGGACGCGATATCGCCTACCACCGTCTGAATTCGACCAGCCACACTGCGTAAACGATCATACCTCATTCGGACAAGATCTGTATTTTGTCGGGTGGGAAATGTATCAAATTCCTCGTCAAGCTCGTCAGGGTGTACTGAGTCGGCATAGGATAGTCTCGTGTTCATGTGAGGAGGATACCTCGGACGGAATCGATAATTCCAGAGTCCAATTAAAAACATGTATACAAAAACTGTAGGCAAAATCAGTTCAGGGAAAGATACTAACATGATAAAGAGAACATGCACCAGCACTGATGTAATGGGGTTTCTCCACATACAAACTTCTTTAAACCATTTTCCGACAGATATTAATCCGCTAAAAACTGACATTAGCCTGAAGAAGTTAGCCTTGCTGCGCCTCATGCTCCAGATATGTGAATCAGCATCAGTCATGTATTCGACTATTTCTTTTCTGAGAGGGGGTTCTGCACGACTGAGTCGTGCTGCAACTACACTGACAGCTTGGTGACGTAACATGTCGAGCTGCATCATAGTCAATGGCTGGACATAATGCATCTTAGGCAAAAGCGGCCTTGAGTATAAACACATCATGTTCACCATTGATGTGCATGAAAACCGTATTGCCAAATGCAACTCTCCCATCTTCTTTACGCCGGAAGGGTGAAGGACTAGTAAGGGGTAAGAATGAGTATAAACACGGCCAGTTTCAAGAGTCGAGATTCGGATTCGAACTTTCCCAATTTTCACGTCTCTGTTACCATTTGGACCATTTTCGCTAATTTGTCCGTTATCAAAAACACCTATGGTAAGAACAGTGGCTGGATCAAACACCTCCCAAGTGTACTGCTCATTGTACTTCGGATTTAAGCTGTCAATAATTGTCCGAGTACGAATCCATTTCTGACCGTATTTCGCGACGCAAAAAGTGTCAGATGTACCCCGAGCATTTCTCGTTTTCATTGGGTGAACGGAATCGGCACTTAAAATGCCTAGCTCCAAGATACCTATTGGCGGCTTCCAAAGCTGTTTTGCAGTTGGTCGGAGATCACTACTGTAGTGAGTAGACTCATCAAGCACATGATACCCCCCATCGAGGCTTACACGAAGATGGACCCTACTAGCAAACTTATCTTTCCTCGACTCCTCAACCTCAGTTGAATTTGATTTTTGGAGATTAAACCATCTTGAGTGGACCATTCGATCATCAGCACGTCTCTCAACTGTGGCCAGTGGTATAACAACTCTACCAAGAATCTCATCTCTGTTTGGACCGACACGATCTTCAACTGAAAGTATTAAAAAATCGTCGAATGGTTCAGCAGCAACAAACATCAGATCCTCATTCCATAGTGCATTCATAGTTTGTGTGGGAACAGGTTTTGTCTTCAAAACCTGGTTACCAATCTGTGCCTTAACATGTACATTCGGTAAGCGATTCTTCTCAGCCACAACTAAATCTTGCGCTTCAATAACATTAACTCGTACATACCACAATCTTGGGGATTGGTAAACTTTAGAGCGGATGTATGTTGAATTCACTGAGCTATCAACAGGGCTAGCTGCATCTGAATGCCAAGCATCCGGAAATGCCTCGTCGGCTTGTGTGCCAATCCAGACAGCAACCATAAGTTCCCCTTTTCTTTTCTCTCCATTCCTATCTTCTAGACGATACCATTCTGGAGCCAATGGACTATCTGGTGGAACTCGAGTGGGAATCTCGTGAAGATCAAACCTAACTGTACCTACAAAATCATCTTTAACCATATCCTTGTCTTTAACCACAACCTCCAACACGGATGACTGCATTCTATCCCTTGAAAAGGTGAACACTGTGTTCCACTCAGGGTTTTGTGTTTTCTCAAAGTGCTTTGTGACTCCTTTATAGTTACCAAGTTTAACTTCAACATAAGGGTCAAGACTACCTGTAAGATCCTTGGAAGGAAGGTCACGTCCTTTGACAACTCGTATAAAGAGGAACTGCATTGGCTCAACCAGGTCATAAGTGCTGGACGGCCTGTCTGAACGTCTTACTCGTCCGCCAACAACTTGTCCCCCTCCAAGGTAGGGGCTTGTTTCTTTAAGAAGATAATCAGCAGGCTGTGAGGATGAACCTGGGTACATGTGGACAGCTTGTGGAACTTGTGCTCCATAAGCCATTTCATCCACCCCGTATTTTATTGGTTGATTGTATGTTGAAGAAGATGACTGCTGTTGTTGCTGGTAATTCGAGTTGGGAAGATTGTGAAGTGTCCGTGTTTTCCCCTTTTTGCGACCATCTACTGAGTCTGAGACGACATTTGCAACTTTCTGAGAAGGCGCTTCACCGTTGATTGAGTGCAAACTTGAATATGAAGTAGAATCCATTCCACGAAGTGGGATGGAAGACTGATTAGATGGATTATCTGTTACATAGACTTTCAGGCCAAGCTCCCCTCTTGCACGCGAAAAAATACTCCCCTTCTCTAAAGGATAATTGAAAACAACAGCATCAGAATAGGGGACAAATGATGTACCAGTTATCCGAACCTTCCCGAGGGACGACTTGGAATCAAAATTCTTTTCAGTATTATAGACACGTGCTTCGAGCGAGAGACTGTGTAGATTATTGGGATTAGATATATTAAAATAGAAAGTTTCGTTCCAATATGGGTTAAGATCCTTCTCTTTGACAATGGTGCGAAATTTCTGATCATCAAAATGGAGTTCCACAAAGGCGCTGGATGAACCCTGCCCATCTTTTGGCATAAGATTGTGAGCCCTCACAACCTCCACTCCTAGCTTCAGATTGCTCATGATTACTATCACAAATACTTTGTACTTGATGAAGGAAAATCAGGCACCTGTTCATGAGAAGAAATGTAAGCAAAATATATGTGAAGACAAACTATCAGATGCAAGAACAATAAAAATGTTTCTCTCAAGTCCACCTAGCAAAGAAAAAGGATGCTAAAATTTTTTTGTTGCAAAGTTAATAAGAAATCAATGTAATAATCAAAGGAACGACAAAGAATTACACATTGACCAGACGATCCATCTTCATACTCAATCGCAATTGTGGATATCCTGGACTCCACCAATTCATATTATCAATTCCATCACAAGGGTCAAAGTTTATTTTACCTTGATCGAGACACTCGAATGATCATTAGGAGAATCATCAGTTGTCTTGGTTTTCTTCATCTTTTCCACATAAAAAGGTTAATCTTCTTAAAGAATAAAGTATCCCAGAAGATTCAGTTGATCATGGAACAAACAAAATCTGCCTTTCCCAGTATTTATGGAAAATTTCAAATTTTCAGACAACCATCTGATTGATTAATAATAAAAATAATCACATCATCAATAAGCCCAGATGATAAATCTTCTAAAATACAATCAAATAAAAGAAATCCTCAAAACTCATAACTACAGAAACCAGAATAAAACACACACATTCACACATGTAACTCAGACTTCTCAAGGATAAAAACTTCAAATCACTTAAATATGTAAGCCATAATCTCCATACAAGGCCTTTGGCTACTCGATTGACCCGGTAGAAGTCTTAAGACTAGGAAAGCTTAATCGAGCAACCTTCAAAATTTACGTTCTCAAATTAACCAGAGTCTTTTTAAGAACACCAAGAACATAAACCCATAAAAGAGTATAAGCACTATGAAAACTAGAAAATAAAATAAAAAGTCACCTGGGTTCAAAGTTTTCACTGCTTCTTCTGAATTAATGGCTTCCGAAATGAAAAACAAAAGCTCCTTTTGTACAATCCAAAGCTTTGGAAAAAACGATATTCTTTTCTTTGTCAAATGTGAAGAAGAACAAGACAAGAAATGACAGAGGAAAAAAGAAACGAAATGATCAGCGAGACGTGGGAATTAAAAAAAGAGTAATACAGCGTTTACTAAAGAAGTTTTTTATACATCTTTAAATACACATAAATGACCAAGAACGTAGGAAGAAAATTCAAGGAAGAAGCAATTTTTAGATTAATGGTTGAAAAGTCTACAAGCGTGTTCCTTGACGTCAGTATATGTTGTTACGCGTATGTGGTTTTGTCGATTTTTCTATGTAATGTAGTTGGTTTTTTAGTGTACAGGGAATATATGATAAATTAGCAACGCAAGATTGGCTGAGATTAGAAATGAATAAAATTAATTATAAGTGAATTTCGTATGTAAATAGAATCATTAATTTAGGGATGGCAAACTGACCAGAAAATCTCGAGCTGCATGGTGTCCAGCCCCGACTGGGCAGTTTTCAAGCGGGTTTTCTTGCTGTCAATTATTTGTTATTTAAAAAAAAAAATCAAATTTTCCTTAAGATTATCCTAGCCCAACTTTTTAATGCTCAAACCCAAACAAATTATAAGTCCGTTGACCCCATTTTCCAAATTACCCTAGTAAAACATAAATATAAAATATAAAACTAGGCAGTAAAAGGGATGAGGATTGTCTTGCCCCGCTCACGCCTTAAGTGCGGATAGGGACGGGATTGGAACGATGCGCCTTGCGTAGTTGTCATCCCTACATGATTTTGTTTATCTGCTTTTTCTTACCAACTTCGTGTTTGGTCAGTGCCAAACAACATAGGAAGCAACTTAAAGTACTTTGTCCATATTTCGAGAAAGCGAGGAAGGAAATATGAGATCGAACAATCGTAAAAGTGCAATTAGCATGTAGTGACAAGAGTCTGAATATACCGTCAAAATTTACAGTGCCAACAATAGTGACAATTACGGGAACATATTAGTTTGTCACAAACTCGATGCCCGAGGGTTACTACATACACACCAGGTTCAAAGTCCATGTTTGTCCATCCATACCTTCAAGCACCATAATTTATAATTTAAAAGATTCGTTATCTTAGGGGGAAAATAAATGTAAGGAAACTATAAAGTATTATTTATTTGAGTGCACTTACTTATAAGTGAATTCTTAGGTTAGCCAAACATGACACTCAGACCAGCATTTATAACGTGTCAAAGCCTTTTGAAAGAAAGAAGATATCCTTTTCTGTAAACGCTTCTGGCTTTACCTTTTTTTTTTTTCGGGAAATCCTACAAGAGAAATTACACCATTGGTCCCTAATGTATTATTTGAGTACCAAGTTTGTATTTTAATCTCTAAAATAAGCAAATTACAGCCCAACCTTTCATTTTGTACATTTAGTACCCAGCCAAAATCGTTCAAATATTTGTTAGATAATCAAGTGACGCTCATACGATGTACAACACTTCAAATTTTTAAGAACTCGTTCAAATTGAGAAGCAAAATCTAATTTCATACTATTAGACATGTGAGAGTTACGTTACCAATTTAATAGATTAGCTTAGCGGTATTTGATGTGTGTTTAAACAATATTTAGTGGTCTTTATATTATAATAACATAGACAATTTTAGAGAGGAGTCAGAGTAAGAGATGTATGTTCGGAATTTCATTTATAAATTATTGTATAAGCAAGAAGAGTTGAATAAGGATGGAAGAAAGAAACAGATGAAGAATATTAATACGGGGGTCGTTTGACAAAATTTTTAATAAAAGTTTTATCAGATTTTAGTAAAAGGTGACGTTCATATGGTTGAAAATTTGATAAAAATTATGAATTTTATATAAAACTTATGGTTAAATCGAAGTTTGGACCACTTGAAAAGTTAATACTATTTTAACAAAGTATTATTAAAAAGTATAACTTTTGTAGGGTTTATCAACTTGGTCGGAATGAGCTCTTGTATCTCTACTTTTACGAAACTAAAATCTTTTCTTAATAATTAAGATTAAAAATCTTGAAGTTTAGCTGACTGGTTGTTTTAATTTTTTTTATATTAAATTATTTTTTTATGAGGAAATTTCTAGTGAAAGAGAGAGAGGAAATAAAAATAAAAATAAAAATATTTTAGAATAAGGAGTCAATATTTTATAGTTAAAAATTGGAAATACCAAATATCTGTTAAATCTCTTTTGTAGGGGTTGACTCTTGCATATGAAGTTTTGACTTTTCAATTCACCAAATAATTAAAAAATTGTATTATAAAAAACAAATCTTTCAAGAGTAGGTTTGGAAAATATTTACGAACGATTTTGTTTATATAAATAGAAATGAGTAAAAAAATAGATGGATAGTACTTATGAATCTTACGAAACATGTGAATAAAAAATAATTTGAAGTTTCTAAACACATATACTAATATGAGCACATATATAAATGAACTAATACTAATACGCTGTTTGACACACATTTTTAAAATTTTTTTTTTTTTAAAAACTCATTTTTAATCACACATTTTTTAATAAAATAATATTTTCTATCACATCAATAATATTTTCTTACTTTTTAACCACATATTTCTCATTACATTATTATTTAAAATATATTCTTTTTTCGATAATATCTGTCAAACATACCCTAAAAACAATTTTAACCTACATAATTTGAATTCTTCATTATACCAGATATGTGTGTGTGTGTGTATGTGTGGTGTGGTGGTTGGGGGTGTGGATTTGAAAATGAAGTTGGCAAAGTTGGTTGAGACCACAGACAAGAAGAAAAACATACCACAAATTTATGTAGGGCCACCATCACCATAACTTTAAAGGTATTGGAGTCGTTGTCTTGTCCTTGTAAAAAGCAAACTTGGTTTCATGCTCTTTTACTTCTTTCAACTTGCCAATGGATTACGTTGTTTGTACATAAAAAATGGTGTATAAAAAATTACATAAAATAATGTAAAGAAAAAAAGATTAAATGGAAAAGTTAACTTTATTTTAAACTGACAAATGTTAAAATGTGTCATTATGTAATTCCTTATGTAAATATTTATGTACGTATCAAATCCCTTTTGTATACATGTGTTTATATTCAGTCAAATCACTTTTTATTAATATTTTAAAAATCGACTCGATCATCGACCCAAAAAAAAAAGGAGAAATGATCAAGGGTCAAAAGGTTGGAGGTCAAATCGAGATCGAATCGATGATTTTTTAAAAAACTCAAAAATATACATTTACAAAAAATTTAAAAAATGTACAACTAAAATTTTTTAAAAAATATACATTTACATAGGTTGAACCGATTAAATTAGGAACGAGCCACGGGTTTTCCAAAAATCGACCGATTTAACGGGTTTTTAGTTGGAGCTTTTATAAGCTTTTAACCGGACAAGTTTTGGTCTCATTTCCCGATTTTTCCGGTTGAACCGGTCTGAATTCTAAAACATTACTTTTTATTCAGAAATTTCGTGATCCCTACAAGAATTATACATTTAATCGCTACTTTTTTTTTCCAGCGTATTTATAATTTAAATCGATTATAAAGAACTCCAAAACATTCTATATTTATTCGATATACCATCAAGATCAAGACTATCGATCGAAGTTTGACAATTTTACCATCAAGCAAAAACATTGAGTAAAATTATCGAGCCTAACCATGAGTCCACCCATAAAAACCTTCTTCGTCTCGGCCTGACTTGGAGTCAAATCATAACCGAAAGGGCGAAACTAGAATTAAGAACAGTAAATTAAAATTTTGGAATCAGATTGTACGCGGCTTTTAAAGTTAAACCTAAAAGGAAAAAAATTGATAATTACAATGTTACATAATTGAAAATAAAAAATCAGGTCTTCGTTGACATCGAAATATCTTGGAATTGGCCACAATTTGAACGATTTTAATAAAAAAGAATAATTAATCATAATTATTTTGATAATAAACAACATCAAGGGGCCACAAATTCTTGAAAATAATTATCATTTTAGATTGATTATTGTGACCTATTGTGACATGTTCGGATGTAACTCATTAAATCAAATCACAAGTCACAAAAAATGTCGTACTATTAAAATGTGACTTCCGTGATTATTTTTGTAATTATATAGTTACAATTTCTTCAGAATTTGTCACGATCGCAATGCAAGTGACGGACCATTTTTCAAAAACGTGTGATGTCACACATTATGTATGCTAAGGGCTTGTTTGGGAGGAATTTTAATTGGATTAAAATTGAAAATATAGTCGTTATAGAGTCTCATACGTCTAATAAAAATCAACAAAAAACGATTAATTTTTTAATTTTAATCCAATTAAAATCTCTCTCAATCAAGCTCGCATATTTCATTAAATAATTACAACAAACGTCAAAATCACTAAGGCATTACCAAAACCAACAAAACATGGAGGCAATAATGGTACTCACAACTACGTCATGTTTGGTGCCCATTGTTTATAAAAAATAATTTTGAATTGTAATTTTAAGAGAATGCGCGATTAAAAAAATTTTTAAAACAAATTTGAGTTTACGCGTAAAATATTTTATTGTGTGACCTAAAGTAATTATATAACAAAATGAGTTTTAAAATAATGAACACCAAATATGGGTGTAACATTTTATTTTTTGATTTTCATGTCCTCTTTTCCATTTTTTTCTTCGATTTTCGCGCTTCGCTTTGCCAATCTATCGAAGGACAGATCCTTCTTTGATCTGCATGAATAATGAAATGTAGACGGCAAATTGATTGAAAATGAGGAACAAAATCCAACAGAAAGTAAATGATGAAGATTTAGGGTTTGGGATTTGAGGTTAAGGGGATCAATTTTCTGGAAAAAAAAAAATGTTGGCCTGATTTTTTATTTTCCTAAAATACAACTAGGTCCCAGCCTAATTATCTAAATCTAAAATTCTTAGAAAATCTAGATAATTTGTGTTTTTTAAATAACAATTTATGATTAATGAGCTGATCAGAATATATAATTAAATAAAATTAAATCAGTCATTAGTTTAATCTAACAAAATATGTCATGATTGGATTTTTTTAGTATGGATCATGACATGTTCCATAAAAACGTGCCGCCACGGTGAATGCGATTTATCATTGAGGTTGACATTTGATATATCATTTGTAATGGACCATTCTACCATTATTTTTTGAATAATGCTATATGTACATCTTCCATGAAAATTTGATTGGCATTTTTCACTATGATGAGGAAATTTATGCTGGGATACGATGGATGAATTTTGAATCAATTCCATGATAATTTGATTGGCATTTTTCCCTATGTTGAGGAAATTTATGCAGGGATACGATGGATGAATTTTGAATCAAGAATGTAGATATTGTCATATAAAAGAGTGCAAAGAGGTGTGTACGAAGTAATGCTATTTTATCATTATAATGATGAAATATTGACGGTGTGACAACTTACGTGGAATAATGAGATAGAACAGTTCAGTTCCCCTCTCTCCCATAAAAATTGAATCGTCTTTTCTCATTATTCTACTTAAATTGTCACATCATCGATATTCAATCATTATAATGATAAATAACAGTTATTAGTCGATCCGGACAAGGTATTGGGTCTCGAGTTATTGATTGAACTGATGGGTCATTGGTCAGATTGGTGGGTCATTGCATAAAAATCTATATAAAAAAAATTAAACTATGACATTTTTTTTAAGGCAAAATTATTGTTTTTAAATTATTTTTCACTAATTATTTAGGTCCATAAAAACAATTTTGAAAATCGGTAAATTCGGTCAAAATCGTCGATTAACTCAGTCAAAGCCGATTTTTAACCGAGTCATGTACATTCCTATTAAATTAATCTATCCGGCCCGAATAAGGGCCCGCGTCACCGATTTTCCGGCCGGGCTTTGTAACTATGATAAAATGGTATTATTCGAGCGTAAAAGTAACATGACTGTTAATTTTTTTTTTTTTTTGGCAAAATTGCGAAGTGCCGTTCCATTTTACTGATTTAACCCATGAGGAGAAAAGGGATTTCGATTCTATTTTACTATCAAGACATTTTGGACGAAGTTTTATTTATTATTCCTATAACTCGAGAATATACTTGGGTAACATTTTGAGTGGCTAGACTCTATAGAATGAGAGGAGAATAGGATGGATAGGAGAAAGTCAAATTCTTCTAATTAGGCCTTTTTCGTAGTAATTGAGTTAATATAGAAGATCTTATGATTTGTAATTTATAATATTTTGACATAACAAATCACGACACAAAAGAAAGATGACATCTCATCACATTCATGCTTTTGCTTTTAACAAAAACGATTTTGCACATGTTTGGATTGGTTGCAATGACGCAATCACATTATAGAGTAACTTATTGACGGGTGCATTTGGTACTTACAAGAAAACTGTACATATGAGTGTACAGTTTTTTTTGGGGCCACTAATTTTAATTTAAAAATTCTGATTTTCAAATTACATGGGCATATATGTTTAATTATTAACAGTGAATAAAGAATTGAAGATATAATAAATAGAATTTGAGGAGGTTGGATGAAATCACGAAATGAAAATTTGCCAGAAGAATTTTATGGGATGGGAAGATTGGTTAAAAAGTTAAGTTTGTTGAATGCTTACTAAGCTTGTTTTATGGTGCTGACTAATGAACCGTTAAAGATCGAAACGCCGTCAGATGAATGTGACGAAATGAGCGTATTAAGATAGATATACAAGCGTGTTAAACTAGATAATATAAGAAATGAAGTAATGTTATCTGTAGAGACTCATGATCAATGTCACTTCTCCTTTTTGTTTGTCATTCTTTCAAAACTCTTTTTTCTACATATTCATTTTTCAACCGCACATTCATACAATAAAATATTCTACACATAAATCCAAAATATTTCCCCTACTTTTTAAACACGCATTTTTCAAAAATTCACTGTTCAAAACAATATTTTTTCAAAAAAAAAAAGCCAAGTAGAGTAACCACATGCACTAAAGACAATCACGAGTCTTGATAAATAACATTATTCTAAGAAATGAGAACATATCAAGTACAGACAACGTTGATTGAGGATAAATTTAGAAAATGATGACTTATATGGTGAGTATTTCTTGCGTAGATCAATAGATAAGTCTCATTTATTAGAATTGTGTGACTTCAGTAAACACAAAAGACACAGATATAGACCAAAATTAATATAATATGCTTGTTAAAGATCTTAGTTTAAATCTTTCAATAGCCGTTATAAATCGAGTAACTTTTAAGTTAAGAGCACCATTTCTCTATATTTAAAATGGCATAAACTTAAAGATAGTCAACTTTTTAACAAAACTATAATCTTGTGCTTAATTAAATCCATACTTGGTTAAGCTAAAACCGTTAATTAAAATTTAAATCAGAGTCAACAATTAAATTTAATCACACATTTCATAGAACCCATAAATTAAAATATACTGAAAATCTAATTTTTATCTAAATCAAACCGTTCAAATCTAAATAGAATTATTAGTCTCACTTACAACGGACAATAATCAACAAGAAGAAAAATAACATTTCAAATGTAAAATTTCGGGTCTTCTCTAATGATGGTATTGATTTGGGCTAAGGTTCGGCTCAATTCTAGAAATTAACATGATCATCATTTTCATATTATATTAAGTGACTAATATCATTAACGTTTAAAGAAAAGTGAATCGGACATTGAGTGAGTGAAATATGTGAGCCACAAAGAAGAGTATCGTAGTACAACATTTAATTAAATTTATCATTTAATGTCCGAATATAACATTATTAAACAAAGAACAGTTTTCAGAATAAAAGCAGATAAAAACAAGGATCATGCTACGTACACATAGCATTATCCTAAAAACAAAGGGATTGCTTAATACAGTAGATTTCCAATCCTATCCATGCACCCAGTAAAAATCATGTTTACTAGTGTTGTGCCCAGTTACACATAACACAAACAAATGCTATATCATTTCTTCTCTAACAGCACACACATTTTTTAGCATTTCAATGTATTCACCAAACTAGTCGAAGCAAATAAAATGAAAACACAGTTCACCGGAGGAAAGGGCATGACTGCGCGAACCCAGCATTCTATCCAGGAAATATATACAATTTTAGATTTCTTCTTAGTTTTAGGATCATCAGAAGTGTAAAATCTAGCAAATTCCAGCTTCGTCCGCCTCATGAGCTGAATACAAGTCTTCCATGACCAAGGCCAGAATTTAATATAGCCTCAGAAAACTCATGGATCGCTGAGAACAGAGAAATACAATTCTGTCAAACAGAAGATTGTCCAGACAATAAATATGGACCAAAATAATTACATTTTTTATTGAAATATAAGCACTAGCTTTAAAAATTGTTGAAAGCCTGTATGCCCACTCAAGTTCTAGAAAATTTAACACCGTGCAAGAGAGCATGGACGTATGGATGAACAACTTGATTCTCTTAAAATCTAGAACTCAGAACCATGGATGGTTTCTTTTGGTCCTTGAAATAAAACTAGTCATGATAGACTATACCTGCCCAGTAAATGAAATCCTAGTGAATACTATGGAAACAAGCGTTGTAACCCCTACATATTATCGTATATAATTCATGGGCTTGGGTGATTTTGACAAATTCGATGTTTGTTGGGCTCAATTTGCTTTTTTTAAGTTATAAAAATGAGCCGAACTTTGCTAGACTAATTTTGACACAATTTTTAACATAAATGCGTGTGCATTTTGGCATTTAAGTATGCATATGCGATCAATGAAATGGGTTATAACCGCATTATTGCGTGTATACCCCATATGCAAGGCATTTCGAAAACGCCTCGAGCATATGCGAGTATATGCGAATTATATGAGTGCATTTTAGAACACTGCTTATAGGAGGAGGAAAAAGCAAGGTGGGAAGAATTCAAAAGCAGAGTCTTTCTGTTGGTTTGGTCAGAGTCTACAAGGGGAATAAATTCTATGAAGGGGAGAAAACAGGATCCAGGAAGCAAAATTTGAGTTTGTAATAGGAGAGGTGAGCGTCAAGAAAGCTCACCATTTCGGTTGTAACCATTTACTTTCTGCTTCAACATTACGATTCCAGTATCATTTCCATTCAATTTTTACAATACAACACCATTCCTTTCAAACATTAAACACTACTTGCACAATTACACACAGTACATTGGGATGCTATCACGTTGTTTCTATCTGAACAAAGTATTGAATCTGCTTTCAAGTCCTAGATTATGAATGAGACTTGAATCTAGAATACCTTCCTTCTCACACTCCCTTGAACCCCAGAATCCAAAAATCTGGACAGCTTCACATCTTTAACCCTTTTTTTTACCACTTCTAGTTTTTTTCTACATCCTATACGAATTCTTCCAATTTTATTATATTTTCAGTAGAATAGAAATAAAACACTAAATTCAAGCAAATATGCAGAAAAATTGTAAAACTACCGGACATTAATGTTCAAAAAATTTAATCAGAAATGAAACTACTCAACGACATCATATTGCTGCTAGGTGACAGTAAACAAACCAAAGTCGAATACAACGGAGACAAAATATGACACTACACTGTTTACCTATATTTCCTGAATGAGACAACTTAGATAAGTTACACTAAAACTGGTTACTAGAGCTGAACTGCTGAAAATTATGAAATATAATGCGCTGGGCACATGAATGCCCATATATGATATGACTCACCAGTGATACAACTTCATGCAGCGAAGTCACTACCACAGATCACCGGCAGTATATCGCCTGATCTATATTTGGAGGGATCTGCTTTATCTCTGTCCCAAGTTCTTGTTCAATCCTATACCTGAAAGATGGAAGTATGAAAATTATAAAAAGACCTAGATATGCACTACCTCAATAAACTATAGTAATTTACTATTTACTATTATATCTGAAAGGAAATATGTGCATACAAATTAAAGCGATCCTCATAGGTTATCAGGTTCACGGCTAACCCGAGGTGTCCAAACCTCCCAGATCGACCAACCTGCATATAACACGAACATCCAGAAGAAAATTGCATAGTAAATATCAATAACACTAGCCATATCCAATCAACTTACCCTGTGTAAATATGTTTCTGAGTTCTTAGGAAAATCAAAATTGATCACAACATTGACTGCTTGAATATCTATCCCTCTTGTAAATAGATCTGCAGTTTGACGGTAGAAGGTAAGGAAAACAACATTTAAAATACTGCAGGAAAGCAGATAGCAATACAAAACAATAACGAACGTGACAGCATTCAAGAAGACTAGAATCAGAATGCAAAGGCAAAGGCAAAAGCCTTGCCCTTCATCCTTTCTCCCTTATATTTTTGTACGAGAAAAAGTCACAACCCATTTCAAGAACCAGAATTGAGATGACCCTGAGAAAAAGAAACCTGTCTATTCACTCACATGGCACTAATCATTCACAATCTGCACCACCGTAATGTCAATTAAATGTGCTCCTAAACCCAATCTCAGAAACCCAATCTCAGCCAACATGAAATAGAACATGCAGCACGTGTGAGAGACAATTTAAGAGATTGCATTGAATTTATGATCAATAATATTTCAATAAGTCCCTGGCATTCATTTAGATGTCCAAACTGTTGCACATTTAGATGAACTATTATCACTAATAATATGCACAATTAATCAAGTTATACAAAAAATTGAAGATGTAAAACCATAGTAGTCTCGAGAAGAAGCATAGAGACAATACCAGTACAAACGAGATTCCTGCAGGCACCATTGCGGAAGTCATGAAACACTCTGTTGCGATGATCTTGAAGCATCTTAGCATGAATGTAGAAGCAAGAATATCCAAGCTCTGTGATTTTCTTGGCAAGAAGCTCCACTCGATTCACAGAATTGCAGAAAATAATAGATTGATTTATTTGAAGCTGCAGGCAGATAATTAACATGTATATAATCCCAAAAAGAATATTTAACCCAAAAAATAAATGACGTAATGTATGAACAGTGTTATACATAAAAAATTGAAGATAGCTGTGCTTAACAAAAGTTTGAACCTTTGAAAAGAGAGTGTTGAGGCAGTGCACTTTCTGTCTTTCTTCAACAAAAGCATAATATTGCGTTATACCCTTGAGAGTAAGCTCATCCATAAGGTTGATGATATACGGCTTCCGCAGATATCTATCTTTGAAATCTTTTACAGTGACAGGAAAGGTAGCAGAAAACATTAAGATCTGACGATTTGTGGGCAAAAAGCGAATTAACTGCTCGATAGAAGGTTGAAACTCTGGCGACAAGAGCTTATCAGCCTGAAGGACAGTTTACACAAACAGTACACAATTTACTCGTTTTCTATTTTGAGTAGCGAAGTGGCAAATCAAATGTCAAGCCTGATAGGCATAAAATTAAGTCAATAGCAAGACAGCTTCAGTGCCAACAGGTCAGGTAAAAGCACTCTCACTTTGATGGGAGAATTCATAAAATTTTATATCCTTTTTTCCTCATATATTCTGGACAACCTCTGTCCACATTAGAAGTACCACCATCTATTGTTGTTAGCACTTGTTTGCGACATTAAAAAGTTAAACCGCACAAGTCATCACAAGCATTTCAACATTAGTCTAGCATCTGCTTTTAGAAGGAATAATTCCATCCCTCCATTCCCACAGAAAAGAACCAATGGAAAACAGAAGATGTATAGGAAGGAAGAAATAAAAAACAAGACTGAATATTGTAACGTAATTATAAGAAAACCAGCATGCTTACCCATCTTATTTCATTTCCAATTGATAAGGCACCAAAATCGTTAGCTCTATCAACATTAAATGAAAAGGATATAATGACACATTATCATACCTCATCCATAACAAGCATGGAGCAATCTCTCAAAATGCAAATACCCCTTTTTGCAAGATCAAGGATTCTTCCAGGAGTTCCAACAAGTAAATGGACAGGTTGATACAAACGCATTATGTCATCTTTTAAGCTAGTTCCACCAGTAGTAACCATGACTTGAATTTCTAAGTGCTTCCCAAGTTCTTTACAAACTTGGGATGTCTGGAGGGCCAATTCTCGTGTTGGGACAAGAATAACAGCTGCAAAGGTGAGCATTCGTAAGGCTCCAATATAAGATCTGATACAACAAATTGTACAAGTACGGAAGCAATACAGTTGAAGTAGCTTTTTGAGACAAGACACCAGGACTAACAAAATAGTTGACCAAGGGTTCCCAAGTTACCCCGTCAAATAACATATATGACATCATGATGCAGAAAAACTCTTAGTAATCACGTAAAATTTCCACATCCCTGCAGAGTCCCAACATAATTTGAAATGAATTTACCATACGCATAATTAGTTCTTACTCCACAAAAAATGAGAAAACAATAAAGACAACTATAATCATCTCTTCGCCATAATTTCAGGTCCCAGAAATCAGGTATAGTGTATTCCACAACCATTAGAAAATATACTCTAGTTCTCCCGAAAAAAAATAGCTCAGTTTACATGTAAGCAACGACACTACAAGCACTATCAAATAGATAAGATATGGGTGAAAAAACCTTGAATAGTATTATTATCTTGATCAATTTTCTCCAAGGCAGGAATGCAAAAGGCAGCAGTTTTCCCTGTTCCATTTTTTGCTCTACCCAATATATCACTTCCAGTTAAAGCGATTGGAATACTCTCCTCCTGGATTGGAGATGGTCTTTCAAAACCCTTTTCATATATTCCCATAAGCAGCTCACGCTTCAGAAAATAGTCTTCAAATTCATTTCCTTTAGTGGCTGTCACATCCTGCAAGAGAAAAGGAACCCCCACATTTAATATATGAATATAGGTATAGTGTACGCATTCAAACAAATGTCAGTCTGAAAATATAAATGGCAAGCACAGTCTTGTGTCCCTAAAGGCACTCAATGCGTAAGCTTGAGGCTCCTAATGAACACCTCAAGCGAGGCATGCCGCATCACTTGGGGGCTTTCAAAGTAGTGTATGGATCAAACATAGATTATACCCATAGCCCAATTCAATATGCATTAAAAAAAATTAAAGAAAAGATGCAATACATGTGATAGCACTTGAAATTCAAGATAGATTGTGTTTTACGAAAGAAATCTGAAATATAACGTATTTACACTACTCTTGTCTGGAGTAAAGAAGCTACATCTGCTGTAACATTTAAGCAACAGTCAATTTAAATGACAGAAATAGAGACATTCTATATCTCAATTACCTTAATTCTAACACATTCTACTAATGGGAATATGATAAACAATTAAAGGTACAATTGATATAGAATGAAGGCACTTGCCATCATAAACAGAATTAAAAGTTTTTTATGCAGAAAGAATCTAATCTAGGAAGCACCGGCATGTAGGTGTCCAATAAAATTATTGATAATGATCATAGAAGGAAACATTTATCATCATAATCAAACTTAAAAGTTTTCTGTGGAAAAGAATCTAATCCAGGAAGTTCAGACATGTCACTGACATATCAATGACACGTGTTGGATACACCTCTGACGAGCCGTAAATATTTAAAAATAATAAAAAATAAATATATAAATAAGAAGAAGAAAATAACCTTGCTGACCGTCGTTCTAGATCTCAAATAGAAAAATCACAAGGTAGTGGGTCGACAAGATAGCATATGGCTATAGAGGGCCGCATTGTGCAGAATGGTGTTGGGTGGAGCGAGTTTGAATGGTGTTGGGTCAACGGACTAATGAGTGAGACCCGAGTAGAGGAAATGAAACTCTTCCTTTCATTTTAACTTGGAACCAGCCATTTTAAAAAAAGAAGGGAGAGCCACACCCACATTGTTTGTTACAAAAGCAGTGGTCATTATTGGGGGTAAATGGTCATACGTGCATAAGCAATCAACAGGGCACTTAACCATTAAAATTACCAATATAACCTTAACTTCAA
The DNA here is from genome assembly GCA_903798255.1 of Fraxinus quadrangulata. NCBI lineage: Eukaryota > Viridiplantae > Streptophyta > Magnoliopsida > Lamiales > Oleaceae > Fraxinus > Fraxinus quadrangulata. The sequence goes on along the minus strand of CAIGRB010098056.1, from coordinate 4,857 downwards.
TTACAAATTCATCAAAATTTGTAAAAATATAATATTACTTTAATCAATGCGTCTTTGATGTGTCATGTCCTATTTTTCTGAAACAATCGGCATGTCCATGTTGCATCATTCCCGTGTTGGTGCTTCTTACAGTTTAATCATTCTCACTGACTAAATTGGTCTTATAAATATAAAATAAAAATGATCAAACACTGATAATAATTCAGGTATGCAAGTAAAAAAGCACGTCTTTTGAATTCTAACCTCTGTTCTAAAACGGGAATCTGATGGTGGTATCTTCAAGTGTGTTTTCCAATCTTGTGAACTGATTGGGAAAAAAAAGAATAAGTAAAACTGTGTCAATAACACATGTAAATGCAAAGAATATTTGTACAGAAATAGGGGGGAAATGAAGCTGAGAAAGAAACTTTTCACAATGTTTAAACACACATACACACACAAAAACACACACACACACATTGGATCATTTTTGTAATAATAACAATACAACATAAACGAGTGTAAGATTCAAATTCCTAAAATTTGTACATTGAGAAGATTAATTTAGTGAAGTTCCATGTCCTCGATGTATTGCCATGCTTTTGATACTATGACAACATATTAACAGGCCTAAATAGATATATTGAAATTCATGCAAACTCTAGTGAAAAAACAATAAATTAGTGTGATCAGAATCCTCATCATTCTGAAGAGGACATGGAACTTAAATATATCATAAACAAAAGAATAGCTCTTTAAAGTAAGCCTAAAAATAACATCAAGAAATTTTAAGAGAACTTTCTGAATTATGGTGCAGCAGCCCAGATTCTCCCAATAACAGTGTTAGAACTATCTGGAGGAACAAAACGAAACAAATACAGATCAACCAGATTCATTTCTCCAATACAATGTTCATACTATGAGGTTAGAAGTCCCTGGTGCATTATCGAAAAGCCTAAAATGGATTCTTCCTGGTTACATCAAAGTAGCATGCCCAATAAGCTGTGTGTGGCATATGAAACATCTTCCAAGTTATATTGCAAATCTTTTAGAAAACCTATTAAAGAATTAAAAGGTATAGTTGGTTGCAATATGTGATTAATATTAAGCATCCTGGGAAGAGATAAAATTACAAGGCATTAGAATGAGAGACAGCCCTTCTAGTCGATGCAATTGGGTTGCACAGTAACTAATATGTCGGTTGGTAGGAGTAACATGAAGCTTAGAATTAGGCATCCAGTAAATAATCCTCAATTAAAAGGCCAATCAATCTAAGATCTTCCATAACAAATAAATAAAAATTCTATTTTTACCAACTACCTCGTTAAAATACCTTTTTGTTTTGTGCATTAACCTTTCTTTTGGAAAGAAAATATGTTCAATAAACAGCCATTATAACTCTCTATAGTAACAAGTTTGGAACCATCCGCAAGAATAAAATGAACCAAATACAGACCAACCACGTATTCCATGCCAACTGCAGCCCAAAAAACTTTAAAAAGGAATTTCTTATAGATATTTTCCTATTTACTTCGCTTTAGGAGTCATCCCATTATGCCTTCTCGTTCACTTGAAAACTAGTGTCAAGGTACTTGCAAACGAATGGGTTCTGATGAAAGCAAGATTTCCAACGAAAACCAGCTCAGTTATCAATAGTTTGGCTAGACTTACTTCAGAAGGCTCACTTGTGTATATATCGATATAAAGAAACAGAAACTCAATGAAAGCTTATAAATTATAAAGGGAAAAAGTCCTAACCCCAAATCGACAGCTTCGGCCTGCACGGTCTTTTCAACCTCATCAACACTTGAATCGGCAGTCAGCAACTGATCCCTTCGGAGCCACTGCTGCTGCTCACTGTTCTGAAATGTCTGGTGATTCTGATTATTCGGGACTGAACTCCTTTGCACGTACTGTTGTGTAGGGTTTCTTGGCTGAAAATTCGTACCGGAGTTCGGCTGCATTACCCCAACGCCACGGCCGCCGCCTCCACCCATACCTGGCGGCGGGTGTCTCGCCCTCGAATACATCACAAAATTCTCAACCCAGAAGTCAGGCAAGAACCATAAAAAAAAAAAACCACCCAATCTATAAAACTGAAGTTTGGCTAAAAAAGAGAGACTGAAAGTGCAAGATTTTCGAAAAAATATCCTCAAGCAAAAGAAAAATGGATGAAATTCACTAATAGCCCCTCAACTTTATAATTGTTGTCATCATAACCACCTAATTTTATTTTATTTCATTATGACCACTCACCTTTTTATTTAGTATCATTGTGGTCACCCAATATGATTTTATTTTACCATGACCAACTAATTTCATATAAAATTTAATTATGATCATCCAATTTCATATAACGTTTTTATTATGATCACCCAATTTCATATAATATTTCAACATGATCGACAAATTTTTTTCACCAATTTCATTAATTTTAAAAGAGTTAAAACGGTAACTTTACATTATATATATAAAACTTATTTTTAAAAAACAAAATAAAACAAACACTTAAAAAAATAAAAGCCTATTTTAAAAAATTACTTAGAAAAATAAAATAAAAACTTATTTTTAAAAAAGGTTTTAAAATTTTTAATTCTTTTTTTAAATTTATTGTACATATATAATACAAAATTATTGTTTTACCCTTTTTAAAATTAGTGAAAATTGTGAAAAGAAATTAAGTGACCATAATAGATGGTCAGAATGAAACGTTATATGAAATTTGATAACTATGGTGAAATAAAATCAAATTGTGTGGCTATGGTGATACTAAATATAAAGTTGAGTGGTCATAATAACACTAAGTATAAAGTTTGATGGTTATCGGGGAATTTAATCCAAAGAAAAATTGAATATTATTGAAAGGGGATCAAAAGGAATCAATGAGAGGAAGAGATTATTGGGAATAAATGGGGATAGTCATCAATGAATTTGCTTATTGGGAACTGCTATTACCCTTTAAATGTATTGAAGTCTTCGAACCTTTGATAATTTTCGCGCTTTTAACCTTTTTTTCTTTATATTTTTATCATTAACTTTTCAATTTTCTTTAATTAAAATATTTTATTATTTTAAAAAAAGGGTCAAACTTTGGATCAAAAATAAAAGCAGGAAGAGGAGAGGTGCAAAGAAGGAACAATGGCAAAGAGAGGCCAACATTTGGATCGGATCAGATCAGATAATTAACATTCACATTGAAATCAAACAATTTCATCAAATCTTTAAGCCATTTTCACCCAAATAAGGAATAGAGAATATGAAGTAGAAACTCAATGAATTTTACGAGAACCTAATTCAATAAACCTAAATTTTATGAGAGCCTAATTCAGTAAACCCAATTCAAAAACTCAATGAATTTTATGACACGCCTCTTTGGACAAACTCGTGAATCCACAAAGATCAGAGAAAATTACTTGAATATGTACGAAGCACTCCAATACCCAATAAAAAAGATCCCTTCAGAGCAAATATCACAAAAATTTATTACTTTGAATAAAATTTGTACAATCTTTGAACTGATGTGTATTGGAATTACGAAGGAGAATACTATCTTGAAGTTATAAGTAATTGGATGAATATAGTGATTTTTCAAAAAAATTGAAATTGTATTAGAAATGTATTTAGAGTGAGATAAATATATAAAATATGTGTCGTAGTATTTAAATGAATTAATTTAATAATGACAATATTGGAATGTGACATGGATGAAAATAGTAATTTTTTAAAATTTTAAAATTTTAATTGAGATAGACATAGTGGAATGAATATATAACAATTATTAATATAAATAGTGGTCCCAAAATTAATCAAAAGGGAAAAATATATATGTTTGATGGATTTGCAGAGTACATTAGTCGAAGGTGTTAGTAATTTTTAGTGTGACAAGTCAAATTTATTCCACGTTGTCAACTTTTAAATTTTGTGATTAGGATCAAATTAAAATATAATTTTATTTCTTTTATAAATAAATTCTTATATATTTTATATTTTTGTGTTAGATTATATGACATTTTAAATAATTTCTGAAGATGTAATTGAGAGTGGCATTGGAGGTAGTGGGGTGGAGGGCGATTTTTATTTTTATTTTTTTAATTTCTTTTTTCCTCGATTCTTCCCCCTTTTTTCTATAGAAATTGGGTGTATTAACTGTAATAACCCTAAAAATATTGATCGTGTATAAATCAGGTGATAATTTGACGAAATATTGTACACTTTCCATCTGGTAGACACAAGTCACACAAGGAACCCGATCAAACCATGAATAAGTCGAGTGACCAATTCATTCATACAACCTGCAAGAAGCATGGTGAGATATGACCTAATCATTACGTTACAAGCCATTTTTGAAAATTAAGGATTTGACCTCTGACTATGATATTTTGATTGTAGACGAAGATGGTCTATACGTGAGAATTTTACTTCACTCTTCTAAATTTATAAAAGGAGTCATTCACTTCCCACGAGTACACGAGGCATGATGCATATAGAATAGGCATGAGAAAAGCTTTAAACCCCATTTCGACCACATGTAATGCAAGCCTAGGTAACAAAAGGCACACACCTTTTATTTTTACCTTTTTACTTTTATTTATTTTTCATTTAAAAACCTTTCAAGTTAAATAAACCAATAAAATAAAAGAAATTACTATTAAGAATCTTAGAATAATTAAGCTAATATTAAGATGTTGAAATGACGTATTATGCCTGGTTTATTGTAGGTACACTTTGACTTGAGGTTCGATTCTTACCTTCTTGTCACACCTTATTACACATTTTAAAGCTTTGCATCCAACTTCACCATCTTCATCAACAAATCAAAACTCACTCCAATCACTTAGCCATTTAATTTCCATTGTCTTTAGGCACTCTTGAATCAAC
>CAIGRB010098050.1:10154-21572 GCA_903798255.1 Fraxinus quadrangulata | reverse complement strand
AAATCATTGCTCTAAACTTGTGGATCATATTGAGGTCATGTGAAAACTCAATAATATAAGGATCGATGCTCTTTGTTGTAAGTCACCGTGTGGATCATATTAATATCCCGTAAAGCTTAACATTGTATAAGAATCGATGCTTCTTGTTTGTAACTCACCATAAGCATTGTAAATGGTTGAATGGTATCATAAGTCAATCAATATAGTGAAAATGATCTTACTTGTACCGGAAAGTTTGACAACGGATGACGTAGATCATTACTTCGGATCGAATCTCCACAATTATATCATTTCCATCATCTCTACCATTTTACTTATCATTATTTCATTTATATTTATTATTTAATTGATATACTTGCTTTTATTAGACTACGATTATTAATTAATCAACGTATTCTTAACTTGCTTGATTTAAGTTTGTTTTCAAAAAAGTTTTAAAAATCAATTCACCTACACTTAATTTGTTATTCTTGGGCTTTCAATAAGAATAAATGAGGACATATTAGATTTATAGCTAAATATGTAAGGGTAAAATTGGTAATCAAAAGTTTCTCCACAATCCCCCATTTTAATATATTGTACATTTAACTCTCAATGCAAACACAATGCATGGAATATATTTTCACGAAATTTAAAGAGCCACATAGATGGCATCTTTGAACCAATTCTACCACTAGATACGAATTCAGATTGGACGTTTTAGCTTGATTGTTGACTTGAACAAATTGGTTGTATTTATGAACTCTCGAATAAATCTGTTACCATTCTGCAAGTCGTGGCATTGAAAGAGATAATTCAAAAAAGGAGACTCTTGGAAGTGATAAAGAACTATTTCATAATATTTTGGGAGGCTATGAATGTAGTCAATTTGTTCAATTCAATAATGAGACTAAAAACAGTTATCTGCAGTCTTATCCAGAGGTAGAATTGGTTAAAAATATATGGAAGAGAGATGTAGAATAATATGATTTATAATATATATGGATAGAAATAACTCAAATAAGTAAATTTGGAAACAATAAAACTTTAGATTTCACAATAAAAGAGCTAATATTGAGATTATAAGAATTGTAAATTGAGAAAGTAGAGATTTATAGAAAAAAAAAAAAAATGAAGTGGGGTTTATATAGAAAAAAAATCGACTCTTTAAAAAAATAATACCAAAATTAAGGACCTCCTCCTTCTTTCGGGCTTAGGATCAATTATTTTTAACGTAAGTGGAGTTAAATAATAGTATTTCATGGTCAGGTGCTTGTAATGACTCTAGCAATTTTTCGTAACGCCTTGAGTCATAAATTTTTTAGTCTTGACCAAATAAATGTTCTATTATTTGACAAGTGTTATGATTTTTGCAAGATTGCCTCTTGCATTATGATACTCATCTAATATTTGAACATTTATCTATTAAAGACTAGAAAATCTATGAATCAAGGCGTTGCACCTAAACATGAAATCCTATTATTACAGTATGAGAAGCATCATGATAAATATTGCATTTACTGCTTACTACAATTCTCAGCATGAAATCGTGATCTAATGGCTTGGTAGTTTCTGGAGTGTTAGAAGCACCGAAAAATTGGTTGGAAGTCACCAGTTTACACTTTCCAACAATATGTTGTAATTCATTTGAAATATTTTTTTGATCGGTTAATGTGAATGTATATTGAAGTCGCCAGTTTACACTAGAATCGGATATAAATAACTCAAATAAGTAAAATTAGAGATAATAAAACTTTAGATTGCACACACAAAAAAATAAAATATGGAGCTTATAACAATTGTAAATTGGGAAGGTATAGATTTATGGAAAAAAATGAAGTGAGGGTTTATATAGAAAAAAAAAAGGCTCCATTTAAATTATATTTTCAAAGAATTTGATCGTTGGGCCAAATATTCATGACGAGTGGCCCATGATCTGAAGACGAGCCAGCTCGCTCGACTGGCAAAGAAATTTGAGCTCATCTCAATATGAGCCGAATGACCCATGGGCCAAGTCCAAGAGCCAATGAAAGGCAGGGCCTGTTTGCCAAAGCATATTTTTCTTACTTTCTTCAAGTAAGAGCCATCTATTCTCCTATTCTCAGGGACTCTGAAATTTGATCATAATAGGTTTATCCAATATAATCCCCCCAAACTTAGTTTTCGATACACATAACTGTTCTCTCCTCTAGCTTTTATCTCATACTCTTCTCTCGTCTTGATTCTTGATCACGTCCTTTGGGATTCTATATACTTATATCCTTTGAGGGTAGAAACTATATGTATATATCCTTTGATGCTATATAGATCACTCGGTTATGTTTGTTTTCTTTCTCATACATGATCATGTAAAGAGACTAATAACCAAATTTTCACCTTGGGAGGATTAAGAGATATCGAGGCCTCTTTCCTTAACAAGGTGTTTATGATATATTCGAGCCATTAACACTTCATCAAAATCTAACCATTATCCAAAGAGTCTTTGATAAGTATATATTCCCATGCATGTCTCAATACAATGCTTACAAATGTTTTAGATTTAGTCTTTGGTAATAAGCAAAAGAAATGTTTTTCGATTCTCTCAAAACAAATTAAGAACTTATTTTTCCTTTGTTCTGCACTTCATTTTGTGATGAGAATTTGTTTATAATTTTATTTTGTTATTCCAGGGATTTTTTTAAGTGATTACTCATTCAAATATGATGGCCACAAATTTTGTTGCTTTCATTTTGGGTGTCACCAACTTTATGGTGATGCTTGAAAGTTCTCGATCCTCTCATCTAAAAGTTTAAGAAAATACTTATTTATTCAAATATTGCTTCAACCTGCCTCTATACGTATAAATCAGCGAATTCATATATTCATCAAAGGCCTGACTCTTGACTATTTTTCATAAATGGATAACGACAAGCTTTGATCTCATGTCTTTTATTTTGTTCTAATATTATATTTTATCACATCATCCAAAAATTTAATCAGTTACAAAATAATCATTTGCACTTTTTTAAATCTTGCTTCAAGGAGAATGTGCAATTGCAGTATGGTGAATGTAGAATGTTCAATTGCATCTGGATCTTGATTTGATGTTAAAAGTATGGAAGAAATTCATAATTTTTACATTATCTCCACAATTATTTAACTGTATAATTAATATAGAATTTTCCTTTTTCATATAATTATTCCAAATCTACAAATATGGTATTTCTCTTTCAAAAATTTATAGAAAGAAAATTTTTAAATTTTTATCATTTACTTTTTAGTATCTGACAATTTTTCATTGTCAGACAAAACAAAGACATCAGTATACGCCCCTGTTTGAAACTCATTTTATTTTTCATTCTATTTTTCATTCTTCATTTTAACCACACATTCTATCAATAAAATAATATTACATATAAACTCAAAAATTCTCCTTACTTTTTAACCACACAATCTTCCATCAATCACTATTTCAAAATTTTTTTTCCACCCAAAATGGGTTTCAAACAGGGGCTAAGAAATCTTTGAATTCTCAATCTAAAAGCAAAACTAGGGACATCCATGACAGCATCTGAATTTCTTAACAAGGTAATTTATGGTAACAGTCGAAGCTTCGCAACTGTGATCAAATCCAAGTGTAAAGAAACATTCTTCCCAGACGATCCATTTCATGAGTTGAAGAATGAGCCATGCGTGCGTCGAACAAGGAAAACAATTCAATATTTCACACCCATATTCGAATGGTTGCCAAAGTATAACTTTGGTATGTTCAAGTATGATCTTCTTGCTGTATCACCATCGCCACCCTCGCAATACCACAAGGCATAAGCTATGCTAACTTGGCTAAACTTCCTCCCATTATTGGCCTCTGTAAGTTTCAATTGCTCTTTCGATATGTACACAATTGTACGGCATTTTTAATATGTAGTATTACATCGAGTTAATAGTGACAAGTATAGCCACCTTATGAAATAAAAAATAAAGAATTGGGCTTTTTAAGCTCCAATTGCTCCTTTAATATACATAATGCATATTTAGCACACAATATTAGACACGGACGGATCTAAGTGAAAAGTCTTTTGGCTATAGCCCAATGTAAAATTTATCTCAGAAACTCTATTATTTCTTTACTTCACAAAATTGGTTCAAAGATAATCTCTCATCCTCAATTAGGCAAAATTTAATAAATTATATATAAATTGTCAAACTTCATTTTCAACCACACATTTCAATAAACCACAAGTACTGTTAACTTTTATATCACTCATTTCTATCTATTTATAGATTTTACTTTTATAAATTCTTCCCAAACGGAGTTGGCTATATAATGCTCTAGTCCATCCCAAAAGTCTATGTCCATACTAGTTAAAAAATTTAGTGCACCCTAAAATGCATTTCTATTTCCACCCTTGTATTAATTATGATTGGTCAAAATAATAGATAAAATTTTAACTTTTTTCATCAGTAATACTACATATTATTGTACAATATGCCTTACTAAACATGCAAATAAAGAATTGGGTTTTCTAAGCTTCAATTTCTCTTTCAATGGATGTTTGTTGAGCAATATAGGACATGATTAAACAGTACGAGTAGAGTAAATAAAGTCCTTGATTGAATTGGACTAACTTAATAGATGTCATTTACATTCTCTTATTTTGTGTGTATTTTGGTGCAGACTCAAGCTTTGTGCCCCCTCTTATCTATGTTGTTTTTGGAAGTTCAAAAAATCTAGCAGTAGGAACAGTAGCAGCTTGTTCATTACTCATAGCAGAAACAATTGGAGAAAAAGTATCTCTCACTAAAGATCTTAAATTGCATCTATGTCTTGTTTATAAACAACCACTTGTATCTCTGGTTTGACAGCTATGGGATTATTAAGGTAATAAGGGATATGAACATTATTTTACTCTGTTGTGCCATGTCGCGTCTAATTTTCCATTTCCATTTCCGTGCATTACTTATATTTATATTTCAAACTTTATTACAATTTAATCACTCTGTTTATGTTCGTTGGTTTGAAGGATGCAGAACCAAATGTGGCACCCTAGTTATTAGCCTACTGTTAAGATTTTGGGTTCCATCTTAAAAGATCAGCCTTATTAAGAGGAGTAATACAATCTTTTATAAGTTGTTTTATGTTTATATCTTTATTGGATGTGAGATTATATCCTTTAAAATGTCCCCACAAGATGGTGGCTCGTTTGAGCAGATCAATTTTGAAATTCGTATGCTCACTTTTGGAGTCTTAACCGGATCTAATTGTTCGTTAGAATTTAATGGATTTTGATACCATATTAAGATTTGGGGGTTCCATCTTAAAAGGTTAATCTTGCTAAGAGGGGTAACACAATCATTTATAAGTTGGTTTATGTTTATATCTTTATTTGATGTGGGATCATATCCCTTAACACCTAGTTGGTAAATAACTAAACTCACTCGTCACCTTTTTCTTCTAATGAATATGAATTTATTGACCAAATTTAACACACTCTAGGTTTTGTTTAATCCAACTTAATTAATTTTAAATTTTTTAACCTTTTTGGATGTTACTGATAAGTGTAGTTTCTACACTTATTCGAGACCCTAAATGATAATATTTTATTATCCTTTCGAAAAAATTATATCTAATTTATGTTATATTTCATTTTTGTAGGTAAAACTTTATATTCGATGAAAATTTGAAAAAAAGAAGTGAAAAATGGCAAGATTCAAAGTTGACGGACTAAATTGCAAATACTCAGAAGTTGTGACGAAATTCAAAATGAAGATTCGAGAATGCTAAGGGTCAAATGGATACAACTAAAGGTCAAAATGGGTGAAAATATGACCAAAATATTTTCACAAATCAATAGCTCCCGGCGCTAACTGGACAAGAATCGCGGCGCATTTGCGCTGTGCCGCACAACTTAGGGTTTTGGTGATTTGGGCCACGAGAAGCCTAGAAAAAGACTCCAAATTGATCAAGAATGAGTAGGGAAGTATAAATAGACCTAAGGAGGCACTAATAAAATATTCTAAAAACATTGAGAAATGGAAATAAAACAAGAGATCGAAGAGCCCAATTTAAAGAAAAGAATCATCACATAATTTGAGTTTAAAGCGTTGATTGGAAGCGGAAGAAGATCTTGGTGCAAGATTTAATTCATTTCTACATTTTTATTAAAATCCGGTGATGCATTCCATTACTTTTAGTTTTTATTTTTATATTATAAGCAACTAAAACTTCATATTATGGAAAACAATGAAGTCAACTTGTGATCCTTTATTTTTCTATTCAAGATTTATATGATTTATTCTTATATGCGTTGATTTTATTATGAATTTAATGCATTAAATTATTTGATCAATAATTTGATGATTATGTGAGTCTTTTACGAATCGAGATGTGAGTTTGAAACTTAGACCATATAATAAAATTCGGTAAATTATTATAGCGTGTAGAAATACATATACTAATTATTGCGGTCATAATATAAATTCTTAGAACTAATATTTCGTTTAACTAAGGGGTAATTCGCATAGAGATATGTAATTGTGGCTCAATAAGAACTCGAGAGAGGTAAATTGAATACAAAAGAAGAATTCGACCGAACACTACATTAGGTTATGAATCTTGAATTAAGAATTAAGGTGATCAATAGATGAAATTGTTTTGCCCTAATATTCATCATGTATTTGAATCTTTAATCAATCCTTGTCTGCAAGATTTTGATATTTTCAATTTGTTAGAAGTAATTAGAAAAACATAATCTCATCCATCAAAATTCTTTGTTTACTTTTATCGAATATGACTTAGAAAAATTAAATTAAGATCTAAAGTATAGTTCTCGTGGGAATAATAATTCAGACTCAAATGTCCACTATATTACTTGTTACAATATCGTACACTTACGATAGAAAAAACGCAATAGTTACTTTATTTATTCTTAAGAAAAAGAATACATATTTTGATAGTAAGATAGAACTTTCAAAATAAGTAACTAATTTATTTTCGATTATTTCTTGCAGTGGAAATGGGAGTGCTTTGTAATAGGTCCAATATTTCTTGTCTTCCTCCAAATCACTAGATTTGTGGTAAGTTAAACACTTACACAAGTATATATATAATTATAATTTTGATGTAAATTAATTAAATTTTTATGCTATAATTAAATTGTGAAAGTGCCGAAAAATAAGGAACCCAAATTATTTTGGGTGTCAGTCAGCCATAGCTCCAATGGTGGTTGTGGTCACGGGATGCCTTTTTGCTTATTTCACTCAATCAGAGAAACACGGCATTCCAATTGTGAGTATTCTGAATTTACATTTTAAGTCATTATAAGGTTTTGTTCATCAAGGAAAATACTTCTAGTATATAACTATTTAAATAATATTTTAGATAATAATAATAAGATGTCAAAATGTAAGTGGCATGGGGAAGTCATTTGATTAATGAGATTTTGATCTAATTAAATATCGCTACATCATTTGTTGATAAACTATTATGTAAATTGTTATGTGCATGTAGCACAACGGATTCATCAAATGGTGATGTCTTTTTCGACCTGGCTCTATTAGGGTGGACACTATTGAAGTGAATTAGATTGAAAGCTTTTCTAATACAAAAGTAAACGGGATTATCTAAAAGTCAAGAAAATCAAAACATATTTGTTGCGTTTTTTTTATATCGCAAGTGTACGATATAGTAACAAGTAATATAGTGGACCTTTGAGTCCGAATATCATTCCCACGAGGACTATACTTTATAAATTAATTTAATTTTTCTAACTCATATTCGATAAAAGTAACAAAGAATATTGATAGGTGAGATTATGTTTTCCTAATTACTTCTAACTAATTAAAAATATCAATATCTTGCAAACAACGATTGATTAAATATTCAAATAGATAATGAATATTAGAGCAAAACAATTTCATCTATTGATCACCTTAATTCTTAATTCAAAATTTTAATCTAATGTAGTTCGATCGAATTCGTCTATTGTATTCAATTTACCCCTCTCGAGTTCTTATTGAGTATATTTAACTAATTCAATTCTATATCTCTATGCGAATTACCCTTAGTTAAACAAAACACTAGTTCTAAAAATTCATATTATGACCGCAATAATTAGTATAAGTATCTCTACACGTTATACTAATTTATCGAATTTTATTATATGGTCTCTAAGTCTCAAACTCACCTCTCGATGCGTAAGAGACTAACATAATCATCAAATTATTGATCAGAAAATTTAATACATTAAATTCATAGTAAAACCATGAATTAAATCTTGCACCAAAATCTTCTTCTGCTTCCAATCAACGCTTTAAACTCGAATTCCATGATGATTCTCTTCTTTGAATTGGGCTATTCGATCTCTCCTTAGGTCTATTTATACTTCCATACACGTTCTTGGCCAACTTGGAGACTTTTTCTGAATTTCTCGCGGCCCGAATAACAAAAACCTAAGTTGTGCGGCGCAGCGCCTAAGCGCTATGAGGAAGCGTTTAGGCGATGTGTCAAATACCAGGGTAGCGCCTGGGCACTATGGGTGCAGTGCCGGGGGCTGAAAATCTGCAAAAATGTTGTTTTTCTGGGTAAGACAGCGCTGGGCGCTTAGTTGCCCGCGCCTGGGTGCTAGGTCGTTGTTCTAAACTTTGCGTCTTTTTCAATATTTTTGTTATAACTTTTTTTCCTGATATTCGATGAAGGTGACTCAAAATACGTTGAAAAGATAACTCAAAGATATATAACTTTGATAGAAATAGCTCTTTTCCAATTTGAATGTTTAGTAGGGCCAAAAATTGGTCTCAATCTCTAATTGAAAATCTGGAACATACTTGTGCGATTGAAAATTGATTTGTTAAATATTTTGATCATATTTCACTCTTTTTGACTTCTAATTACATCCATTTGACCCTTAGCATTTTCGAATCTTCATCGTGAGTTTCGGCACAACTTTTGAGTATTTACATTTTAGTCCCTAAACTTTGGATCTTGTCCCTTTTTTTGCAAATTTTCACTTATTTTCTCCAATTCTTCATCAAACATAATTTTTTACCTACAAAGATATAATATAATATAAATTAGGTAGAATTTTATCGAAAAGACAATTAAATATCATAATTTAGGGTCTCGAATAAGTGTAGAAACTATACTTATCAATATCATTTATGGCTTGTTTGGAATGGTAGACTTTGCAGTACTCAACAATATCTAACAAAGAAAAAAATCCTATAAAATTTTTTATTGTACTATGTAATCTAACTCACCCTTGAAGTTATTCACTCCTTATGAAATTGCTTATTCATTGAAGGTGGGTGATCTCAGTAAAGGAATAAATGATCCCTCTATTCAACTTTTAAACTTTGATCCAAAGTATATATCTGCACCTCTAAAAGCTGGAATTGTCACTGCTTTGATAGCTCTAGCAGTAAGTACACTTCGCATTTATTAACGTTTATTGTATATATAATATATTTCTATCTTTTTCTTCATTAAGAATTGACTAACTGGTTGATAAATCCATGTGAAAGAGTGTTAACAAAGATGTAAAGAAGAGTGTACATGTAGCGTGATTGTAATTCTTTTCTCGGAGTGATGGGAAGAAGAAAGTGCAGCGAATGTTGATATTTTTTTATTTTTTTTTCAATTTTTGTAACATAAAAAAATTGTTACGGGAAGGGATAGCAATTGGAAGAAGTTTTGGCCTTGCAAAAAATGAACAAATTGACGGTAACAAGGAGATGATATCCTTTGGCCTCATGTACATTGTTGGATCTTCCACGTCGTGCTACTTAACCACTGGTATGTGACACACACACAATACAATTATTTCCTCAACCCAAGATCAACTTAACATTCTTACGATATATAAAGGACTTTTAAGTGATCGTTTTTATACACAAAAAGTAATGTGAAACAAACCCTTGTACGTTTTTCTCGAAAAGGGCTATTTTCTTATTAATATTGAATATGATTTTACAGGGCCATTTTCAAATACTGCTGTAAATTTCAATGCTGGATGCAAAACAGCAATGTCAAATGTAGTATTGTGGTGTATGTTGCTGGTTGCTCTTTCGGCCAGTATCATGTCAGTAATGCTTGGGCTTATCGAGTAAGAAAAGGCTTATGATTTGTTCAAGACAGACAAATTTGATTTCCTTATTTGCATCAGTGCTTTTCTTGGTGTTTCTTTCGTAGGCATGGAAACCGGACTCGTGATTTCAGTGAGAGTCGTCTTCATTTATTTAGTACTTGCTCAAAAGAACATTAACATAGTTTAAGTCCCCAAAAATCGAGCCCATCGTAGCATCCAAAATTGTATAAGTCAGGTGGTCAGATACAAAGTACCTAAGGGCACCCGTCACGAGTCCTCATGTGGGGGAAACAAAGTTAGAGCCATTTTGGCAAGACTTCTGAAAAGTCAAAAGCTGCTTCTAAAACTAAGAAACTACTTTTAAACTTATTTGGACAATTTTGTGAAAATGCTTTGTCTAGATAAAAGAATTTTTAGAGAAAACTGATCTAAGCAGAAGCACTACCAAACAGGTCCTTAGTATCTTACCACGTTATATAGAATATCCATGTGTACCACGTTATATAGAATATCCATGTGTAGGGACGATACTATAAACATGAATTAGGCCTGCATGAGAAGGTGCACGAACTCAAAAGCTAAATAAAGAGATTAACCTTTTAGACGAGGCGACTTGATAAAATCATTGTTCTGCTTATTTTCATGATGGACTGGCTCTCATAAGAGCACTGTTGTACATAGCAAGGCCTGCTTCATGCAAGCTTGGGAATATACCAGACACAAAGTTGTATCGCGATGTATAGCAATATCTAGGTGCAACTGGGATTCCAGGGCTCCTAATTCTGAAGCTTGGTTCCCCTATATATTTTGTAAATTGCAGCTACCTAAGTGAAAGGTTCTTTCCATAACCAGATAAATTATTACTTATTTTTGCTTAATTAATTGTTTAATTCATTCTCTTAACTACTTATCTTTCATTTTTTTGGATGGAATTTGTTGGATTAGGATTGTAAGATGGGTTAGAGATGAACAATTCAGGAAATGTCAATGAATATGTATTACTTGATTTGGGAGGTAAGATTTTGAAATCACGGCCATTCTTTCCGGGCTTTAATAGGTCTAGAAGACTAAAAATGCCGACTAAACCAACTAATAAATTCAATGATATGTATAGGTGTGACTGTTAAACTGAAATACATAAACAGCTAACTGGAAGCAGAAGTAAACAAATAGAATTGCAGTTGACAAAAATCAGAAATGAAAATGGACGTCTTGGAGCCGGGGCCTGTGTTCAACACAATGTCCTTAAAGCAATGTACGCCCCCTCACAGAAGTAATTCGAGCGCTTGCTTCCCAAGAAACAGCGGCGTGTACAGCCGAACTGAAGAGCGTGTCGGAATGGAATCACCAAGTGACTGGATGGAAGAGACTGTCG